>PVIR01018044.1:0-12768 GCA_004026965.1 Petromus typicus
TAAGGACATTTTTCTGGCACACGGAGCACAACAAGCATGTGATGACCTTACAGTCACCAACCCCAGAGAAGCATTCCAATAGCCCCAGAGGAGCACGCGAAGATTTCCCACGAACAGTCTTCCACATCTCAGCCTGGGATTCTTGTTTCTGGCCCTCTGCCCCTGCACCCCATTGAAGCCACCCCGGTTCTTGACCCACACACACCGCCGAGGTGGTGGGGGGCTCCTTTGTCCAGCAGTAGGTGTCAGAGACCAGCACTACAGGATGGAGAGAGAAAGATGGGGGGCTGTGACCAGGCTCTGACGATGCCCTGGCTGATCCCGAGGCACCTTCTCCTCACCTGCTCAGGCCTCTTAACTCAGTCCCCTTCAGCTGCGGTTCCGCCTGCGTGTCCTTGCAGCCATGACATCCTTAGGGATCTTGCTTGTTGAGTTTCCTAAGCTGGACTCAGATACAGGATCTTCCTGCCTCAGCCTGCTGGAGTGCAGCGATGATAGGGGTGTGCCACCATGCCTGGCTTCCCGGGAGAGTCCTGAACAGAGGCTCCCAGGTGACTTTCTGTCACTTTTCCACTCTACAAAGCTGGAAATGTCTTCTGCAGAGGAAGACAGACAGACAGACAGACAGAAGAATGTGGACTGTGGGGAGACCAGGACTGCCTTCTGCAAGGACTTCCACTTGTCATAACTCAGGAGGACCGGGGCGCATACAGCTCTGCCTTACTATTTTCCGTGTCACTGAGACTCATGGTGCGTGCATCACGGTTTACAGGGGTGGAGACAGTTATTTGGGTCAATGGTGTCAGAAGTTTCAGTCCAAGGCTGGCAGGTTCCAGGGCAGAAGCACCACGGCGGTGGGTCTGGGTGGTGGACAGTGAGCATCCACATCCGAGGGTGGCAGGAAGCAGCCGGAAGGAGGAGGAGCCGAGGGAAATGTGCTCTTCCAGGCCACAGCCCCAGGGACCCCTCTCCTCACTGCCCCCCCATCAGAGTTGGCTCTGAGCCCATTGGGCCCCTGCAATCAGTCACCCCAAAGCCCCAGGCTGAGTGCAAGAGGCGTGCAGGGGATGTCCTAGAACTAAGCCATAACAAGCTCAAAGTGAGAGAGCCTGAGGCCCTGGGTTTAATCCCTGGCACCTTAATAAAACAAACACCTCAATTCGATTCTGCATTAGTCAGAGTTTGTGAGGGCGAACAGCCAGCTGAGTGCTGCTGACTAGACAACTCCCAAGAGTCCCTTCTATTACCAGGCATGGTGGTCCACGCTGTGATCCTGGCACTGAGGAGGCTGAGGCAGGAAGATTTCTGAGTAGAGGCCAGTCAACTACATAGTGAATTCAAGACTAGCTTGGGCTAATAGTGAGAACTTGCCTCAGAACAAACAAACCACCTCTCAGAGAAAACAAGTGTTTCTTTTGTTATTAATATGATTATTACTTGGCAGATCATTCCTCAATGGATCTTGTTGATTTCATTTGCACTTTACAACTGTGTCCTGAATATATTTTCCATCACCACACACTGACAGCATGTAGAGGCTGGTTGACAGTCGTAAAACATATCTGAATTTCCTGGAATCTTTGTTGAGCTAGACTCACCATGTTGCCCTTGTGGGTAGCAGTGATCCTCCTGCCTCAGCCTCCTGAGTAGTTGGAACTACAGGCAACCACCACTTCCCCAGCTCCCGCCTTTTAAGGCCTAATGATATTCCATTGTAGGTATGTACCACATTTTGTTTCTTCATCCTTCTATCATTTTTTTTTCTTTTTTTTGAGACAGGGTCTTGCTTTGTAGTTTAGGCTGGTCCTGAGCTCAGCCTTAAACTCAGCAAGCCTCCCAGTACTGGGATTACAATTGTGAGCCACCACACCCGGCACTGTGGTATGTGGTACTGATTGCTGGTGGGCATGAGTCTCCATGCCCAGCGTTGTTGTATGTGGTTCCTGGGGATTGAACTGGGACCTTGTGCTTGCAAGGCAGGTGCTGGAACCACTGAGCTAAATCCCTGACCCCCTTCTATCAATTTTTGATTCATTCACTTAGCTTGTTTGTACTTTCTGGCCATTGTGAATAATCCTGCTACGAACACAAGTCTACAGGTATCTGTGTAGGTCCCCACCTTCCGTTCTGTAGGGGGATATACTAGGAGTGCACTTTTTCTTTTGGTGTTAGGAATCAAACTCCAGACTTTGCACATGGCGGCACTGAAGCACATTTCCGACTAAAGTGCACGTTTTGAGGAGGAGCCTACGGATCGAGGGTCATGCAGGCTAGGCAAGTGCTCTACCTCTGAGCTACACCCTCCACCCCCTGAACATATTATGGCACAGTTTGCAAAAATTGCAGGCTTGCGAGCTGCACATGGCCTGGGCACAGCTGAGAGGGGAGGGGCTGTCTCTGTGGCCAAGGGTTGTAACCAGTGTGGAGAGACGCTTCCCCTTCCAGTCCTCGCCTCTGTGCTGCAGGCTCCAGATCCCACTCCAAGCTGTTGGTCCCGCTTTGCTTTTCTTCCTCAACCGTGACATTTCCAGCCAAGGTAAACGTGGTGGACGTGTTTGTGTCCTTAGCAGAGCAGGACTTCTTGGTTTCAGCTCCCATGTGGTCCAGATCAGCAGCAACCTTTTCATTCCAAATGGTGGTGCTTTTCGTTCTGCCGGCCCCCTGTTCCCTCCAGAAACCTCGACGTACACCCACGTGAGCGGCCGGCCCTCCCTCTCAGGCTGCCCTTCCCTTCCAGCAGCACAACATCGGGCTTCAAACAGGGAAACTGTTTTTTCTGTTGAGACAGGGTCTCATTAAGTCGCTACGCTACCCAGGCTGAGATTATCGGTGTGTGTCACTATTCCTGGTTTGGACAAGACATTTAGGCCGTTTCTATCTTTTACTTATTATGCACGGTGCTGCTATGAACCTGGGAGTAAAAATATCTGAGTCCCCGCTTCAGTTATTTTGTATACTGACTTCGAAGTGGGATTGTGGGGTCACTTGCTAATTTCATGTTTACATTTTTGTGGAAACGCCATCCTGTTTTCCACTGTAGCCAACTCACTTCGCATTCCTACCGGCAGCTGTGGAGGGTTAGTTTCCCCACATCCTCCCAGCACGTGTTATTTTCTCTCTCTGTCCCTGCTTTTGTTACAGCCATCATTGTGGGTGTGAAGTGGTATCCTATTGTGGTTTGGTCCTGCATTTCCCTAAGGACTGGTGAGGTTGAATGTCTGCTCATGTATTTGTCAGTCATATATATATATATATTTTTTTTTGTATTAAAAATATATATACATTTTTAGACAGGGTCTCACTTTGTAGTTCAGGCTGGTCCTGAACTCAGCCACAAACTCAGCAATCCTCCTGCCTCTGCCTCCCGAGTGCTGGGATACAGGCATGAGCCATCACACCTGGCACTGTCTTTCTTTCTTGTGGTACTAGAGATTGTACTCACGACCCAGGGGCAGTGCCACTGAGCGAAATCCTGGCCTAATAATTTCTAACATAAACTTATAAGAAGTACAAAGAAACTCATTTACACTTTGCCCAGATCTACCCATTATTGACATTTGTCCTGTTTGCTTTCTTGTTATAGGTGTTTTATTGGTTTTTCTCTAAGCTCTTGAGAAAGTAGATGGCATATATCACGGTCTTTTGCTCCCAGACCTTCCCAGGGAGAATGTTCACTTCCATAGCCATACCATTACTGCCTTCAGTAAATTTGTCAGTGAGTGAAATTTTTCCTCCCCTAATCTACAGTTTTCATATATGCATTTCCTGGTCTGGGATCCTGTGCTACACAGAACCGTCCTACTCTGTCCTGCCCTTTAATCTGAAATCCGCCTGCAGTCTTTCTTGGTCTTTTATGATGTTGCCTTTGTTTTTTCTCCGTGTGGTGCTGAGGATTGAAGCCAGGACTTCATGCATGCCAAGTGTCACAAGTGCTGTTGCTGTGCCACGCCCCAGCCGCTCAGTCCCTCTTTTAAGTAATACAGTCTTCTCAAAAAAAAAAAAAGAAGAAAGAAGTTCTTCAATTTGGGCTTGTCACTATTTCCTTGTGCTTGGACTCAGACTCTGCATTTCTAGCTGGAACACACTGTAACCCGTGCAGGGCTTTACATCTGGAGGTGCGTGGTGCCATCTGCCCCAGAGGTGATGCTGTCTGGATCTTTGTCAAGGTGTCTGCCCTTTCTATCCCCTTGCTATGAGCAGGCGACCTACAGAGGCACTTGAAGGCCGCGCCCTTGTCCTGCCTGCACCCAGTCCCCCTTGGGTAGCACCCTGCTGAGCTTTGCCCACAGGCCGCCTCTGTGTAAGGGGCTCCCTGGTGTATCTTTGTTCTCCAAGGTAAAGTGTTAGAAACAGCAGCTTTTCCTTCTCTTCGGGCCCAGGGCTGCTTTCCTGGCCTACACTCTGCCTCCCAGACCAGGCCCAGGTTCAAGTCCTTGCTCAAAGTTCTGCTCTGTGAGGGCAACCAGGCTGGCTTGCAGCAAGCAGGGTTGGGGGTGAATCGTTTCATATTCTGTCTCAGGAGATTTCCTTCCTCTTTGCAGCCACAGCCTAGATTAAGGGGACCACAGAGTCGTCCAGTCACCAGCGTGGAGGTGCCGGGAGCCCTGGTCCCCAAGTGGGCCTTAGCGACAGAGGATGGTGAAGTCTGGGGAGGCGGTGAAGGGCTCGGCAGGAACCTGTGATAAGATGCCTAACAGTTAGGGGAGCTGCTTTGAGGTCAGGAGTGTGGGAGCCCACAGGAAGTGACTGTGCCGGGCCAATGCGTCCTCCTCTTGGCCCCAGGCTGCAGCTGGGACAGGAGCTGCAGCTGGCGTGGCTGGGAAGATGTCCACGCTCTGCACTGACCCTGGGCAAAGGGGGCTGCAGGACCAGTCCTTGGGGGTAGGCGGGTCCTCAGAGGCTCTGGTCTCGGATCCATGTCCCCCTTCCTCCACGCACAGTCCCTGGAGCCTGCCCCGCTGGCGAGCTTATGTGGCCGCTGCCATTCTCTGCTACATCAACCTCCTGAACTACATGAACTGGTTCATCATTGCAGGTGAGGAGGGCCGGGTATCTCAGGGTGGGAGCCCAGTGGTCTGCTCCACTGGGGGAAGCTATGGCTCGGTGGTGACCTGGCCCCAGTGTGCTTTCTTCTCCTAGGGCACATGTCTGGCACTTTTCCCTTGGAAGTGATTTTGGTCATGGTTGCATAAGGGGACATTCCCATCTGAGTGCCCCAAACTAAAAGGAGCACAGTGATCGTGGAGACAAGGGCAGGGAAGCGGGGGGGGGGGGGGGGTGAGGACAGCAAGGAGGATGCAGCTTTGCAGGCGAAGGCCTTGAGGCTCTGGGTGGAGCCCCCAGGTTGAGGTTTTAGGGGCAGAACAGATGGGCCCAGCTCCCAGGTGACAGTGACTTGTATAGGGTCTGTATCAAAACTGACACATTCTACCTTGCTTTTTGTAGGTCCCAGGTCAGCCTGGTTCTGTCTTCTGGGACCCTCACTCATTCATTCCAGATTGTCAGGGACTCAGCTTGTTTATCTCCTTGGCTTGTTTATCTCCGAATTCATTCATTCACTCACTGACTCACTGACCCACTCATTCACTCATTCATTCCTCCTTCCATCCAAGAGCCTACCTTTCTTCTCTCATGACCCATTCATTCAAGATGGCGGACTAATTGCAGGCAGGAGCTGCTGTTGGGCCCAGGGACCTGGGAGGAGCTCAGCCTCATGGTTCCTGAGAGCAGAGATGAGTCTCTCATGGGCGTCGGGAGAAGCTCATGACCAGCGATCCTGCAAGGCAGAGAGATGTGGTCAGACAAGGGAGTTGCAGCCAGGCCAGGGAGCCCTGGGTCTGCGATGATGCAGCTCAGCCCCCGGGTTGCAGGGCTGGAACAAATGAGAATCTGGGAGCTGTAAACTCTGTCCGACCAGGTCTTGGTCTTTGAGGAGCTCAGAGAGATGTAAGGCACACAGATAAGTCTCGACTCTCAGAGAGAGACGATCGATTGTCCAATGGGCAGCCCTGAGGACAAGTGGCTTAGGGTTCCTGCGGAACTCACAGGTAAAGGACCTTTGGTTTGGACCTCACAGGTTGAGAAGTTTGGGAAGAACCAGGCATGGTGGCCCATACCTGTAATCCTGGCACTCTGAGAGGCTGTAGCAGGAGGATTCTAAGTTTAAGTCCCTCCTGGGCAACTTAGCAAGCACCTGTTTCAAAAAACAAATCAAAACAAAGGGCTGAGTTTGATACTTAGTGCTAAGGGTGAAGAGGCATTAGGGGAGAGGGGGACATTCTGAGAGGGCACATGGCATATCCAGGGATGGCAAGAGGAGAGAATACAGGGAGTCATCCCAAAGAGGATGCTTTCTCTCCCTGGACACCAGGGAGCCATGGGAAATTCCTTTTCCTTGCAGGGAACTGATCCAAGGATCATGAGTCCTTGGGCCAGGGCAGGACAATGGGGGAGAGAATATAATGGTGTTTGAATCCCTAAATAGGGGTGAAATGAGCCCAAGAGTCAGGTGGCAGATTCCTGCAGGGCGTCAGGCCAGAGCTGAGAAGGTCTGAGGGGCTGGGAGCACACCAGTGTCAACCCGGGCTTTCTGAGCTGGGGAGGGGCCGCTTGTGCTCCCGCCACAAGCCTTGGGGCCCCTGGCTGAGCCATCGGACTGACCGTGAGCCGCGCCTATTGGCGTGGGTGCCTTCCCCTTCGGGACTTCCTCTGGCCATGGCCATGGTGGAAATGGAGGCTTGAGCCTGGAGGATTGCTGCTCACAGAGTTTTGTGCAGCGGTTCAAGTTCTCTTGTTGCAAACAGCTCGCTGGAGGCCTGGGTGGCACACAGGTGAAAGAGGGCGAGCTCGTGTTTGGCCTTTGGCCATATGTGCTGCACCGCAAGGCTGGGAGGAGGCAAGCATGGGAACTCATTCCTAAAAATGGGAGATGAGGGCAATCGTAGAGGATCTTTACTTAGCTGTGTGTTTTGTTTTCTCTGTGCCACCCATTTTATTTTCCTCTCCAATGTCTATGTATTCTTTGTGTCGTTAAAGAGGGAAAAGACAAAGCAGTTTCTATCCATGGAAGCCGAAGCACCTGCGCCCAAATTGGATGCCTAAACTAAGCTCTTACTCTGGGCCTTTGGTCGTTGGTTTTTCTGGCAACAGCTTTCCTGGTGCAGGTGTCCCTGCGGGGCCCACTTGGGGCTCTGCTTCCCTCTGCCGTGCTGTGTGGGAGAGGAGTCTGCCTCTGGCTGGGACTCAGGCCCTAGTGCTCTCATTCCAGCTGCTCAGCCTGGGGCAGGTGCCGTGTCCTGTGGGGACAGGTCCTCACCTCCGAGGGCGCTGGTTGCACGTGTGTTCCTCAGGGCCTGGCTCTCAGCCATCTCATCATTCAGTGAGACTGACAGTGATCTTTGCTGCACTTTTGACAGGGCTTTTCCTCAACAGTGCCTGCCTGTGCTGGGTGCCTGGTCCCAGGGTGGCAGAGTTGAGGCAGAATCCTCCTAAGTAGATGGATGCCCTCTCACGGGACTGGGATTCATCCTGAGAGGATGGAAAGTTACGACTGAGCCTGGTGCCTTCCTTGAATCTCTCTTCCACACCTTCCGCTCATCATTTTCAAGGTGCTGCTGCCATTTTGTCCACCTGCCACAAGGTCCTTGCTAGAGCGGAGCAGATGCTTGTACAGTGCTTTCGAACTTCCAGAATTGTCAGCTAAATAAACCCTTTTTCTTTCTGTGGCTCCCAGCCTTGGGTATTTTGTGATAACAACACCAACTAGACTAAGATGTTCTTCATATAATTAACAGAGTCAGAGCCACATATCTCACATGAGCAAGGACAAGAAATCTTGCCTTTTCTCAGATACCACTGAGGGGCCAAGGGTAGTTCAGGGAGCAGAGCCCCGTGTCTGAGGGGCCACTTCCCCTCAGGTGGTATACACCTGTAATCCTAGCACTTGGGAGGCTGAGGCAGGAGGACTACTGACTTGGAGGCTTGTCTAAGCTACATAGTGAGCTCAGGACCAGCCTGAACTACAAAAGTGAGACTCTGTCTCAAAAAAAAAAAAAGTCTTGGCGGGACTTCTGAGACTCAGATGGTATCCAGTTGGGACCTGCCACCCTCAGAAAGGGAGCCATGGGGAAACCAAAGTCTTTGGAGTGGGTGCATGCTGAACTATGCATGACAAAGCCTTTGGGAGAGCATGCTTCTGTGTCCCTGTGCAGCCCTGGGCTTTGCATGTACACATCTGTGTGTGCGTGTGCATTTTGTGTTCATGTGTAAGCAAGACTGCCGTGTTGTACACCCTAGGCTTCCATTTACACAGAGGTCTCTGTGAAGCGCTGTTACTGAGCAGCAGCAGAAAAACACCAGCTACTCTGCTGCAGTGTGGCCGGCAGCCCTAAGTGTGTGTGTGTGCCTGCAGTGTGTTACGAGTACATGTCAGCGCACACATATATCCAGGAGGGTATGTGCCCTCTGTGTTTCTCTGAGAATACCTGCTTGTATATAATATGTGAGTCTTCCTGTGTGTGAGGGACGCCCACAGGCTAATGTGCGTGTAGCTGTGCCTGGGATGCTCCTTACTGTGTGTGTTTGGTGTGCGTGTTCCTCTGTGTGCTGCTCTGCATGTGTGTATGTGGATGTAGAAACATGTAGGAGAGAGAGGAAGCAAAGAGCGGGCCTGTTGCCTCACCCTGTGGTCTCTCGGTCAGCTCTGCGCTTCCCTCAGACTCGGAGGAAGCTGCCTTTGGTAGCTGCTCATTCCCGTCACGCTGTCCCTCTGTCCTTAGGAGTGCTGCTGGATGTACAGAAGTTTTTTGACATCAGTGACAGCAATGCTGGTTTGCTTCAGACAGGTGAGGAGCAAGTCTGGTCCTGGAGCCTGTGCCCTGGGCTCACCCTGGGGAGGATCTTCAGGGAGTCTTGTGCCAGCTCCACCCTGCTGAGTGCCCACACTGAGGAGGGGCGGGAGCTGGGCTTCTCCAAGGAGGGAGGGAAGAGGAGAGAGTGCGGTGTTGGCCGGGGCTGGAGCAGCCCTGCAGGCTGAGATGGTGCTGCAGGAGATGTGAGCTCAGCTGTAGGTTCGAGGAATCTGGTGGCTTTTTTTTTTTAAGTTTTTTTTTTTTGAGACTGGTCCTGAACTCAGCCTCAAACTCAGCAGTCCTCCTGCCTCTGCCTCCCCAGTTCTAGAATTACAGATGTAAACAACCATGCCCAGATTGTGGTATGTAGTACTGATTACTGGTGGGCATGAGTCACTACACCCAACATTGTTGTAGGTGGTTATTGGGGATCAAACCCTGTACCTTGCACTTGCAAGGCAGGTGCTAGAACCACTGAGCTAAATACCTGGTCCTGTTTTTTGTTTCTTTGAGACAGGCTCTTGCTATATGGTTCAGGTTGGCCTTGAACTCACTATGGAGCCCAGGCTGGTCTTGAATTTGTGATGATCCTCCTGCTTCAGCCTCCTGAGTGCTAGGATTACAGGTGTGCACCATCACACCTGGTGTGAAGAAGATGTATGTTTATTTCTTACAAAGCTGAAAAGTCTGAAAAGTCTAATTATGTGGACCCAGATCACCAGGCCGACAGACACATAGCTCTATGTGTGTTGAGGACTCTGGGCCCTCGGATAAGCTGAAGTTCTGCAGCAGGGAGCAGCTGTGTGTTCCATTCCAAGGCTGGACAAGTAGAGTCACAGGGCACAGGCTCACCTTTTCCTGTGGATGTGTGGATGCTGACACCCACCCACATGTATGTGCATATACCTGCACACATGGTCACGACACATGACCCCAAACCTGCTGCGGTCCACACACTGGGTCCTTTTTACAGCCCCTGCCCCAGACAATCCTATTAATGTCCTTTTAAAAAATTTTTGTTTTTTAGGGTTTTCGTTGAGATAGGGTCTTGCTTTGTACCACACGCTCCTTTTCACTGCCCACCGTCTCAGGGCCTTAGGCCAGGGCTGTCAAAGCAGCTGCAGGCCCCTTGAGGACCACACAAAGAAGGCCACGCAGACATTGTGTTTGAGAGACCCATTGCCAGATCTCTGAGCCTGCAGGTCTCTGTCTGGAGGACTAGCCTGCGCGACCAGGCTCTCCTCGCTCCCCTCCACCCTCTTGTGTGCCGCCACCGGAAGCAGCAGGCAGCTCCACCCGAAGACCCTGCCGGGGACCGCGCAGGCTGCCAGGCGGGAACAGCGCAGACTTGGGCAGAAGGGTGCCAGCGGTCTTTCCGCTGTGTGTGCCTGTCGCCTGTTTATCTATGAATTAGAGCTCACCAGCGAGATTGTGGTCGCAGGGATGGGTGTCAGTACATCTATTCCAATTTTAAAAACGACACTGACATCGTTCTCAGCCTGATTTGTCCAAGAAGGGAGGGATTCACCACTTGGATTCTGCGGCAGGCGATTCCCAGAAACCAACGGAATTCTATGAGGGTTTGGATGAAGATAACAGTTTACAAATATAGTTGTCCCTCAGGAGCCCCAGGGACGGGTGCTAGTGCCCTTGTGGAGAGGAAAACCCACGTATGCTCAGCTCCCTCATATAAATCGCATAGTATTTGCATAGAACCTACACATTTTCCTGTAAACTTCAAATCTCTAGGTTACTTATAATAACAGATACAATATAAATCTTTAGTATAAATTGATACAGTGTAAATGGTTATATTTAATACCTAGCGAATAATGACTGAGAAAAAAAATTATGCATGTTCAGTGTCCAATCATTATTATTATTTTTTGAGACAAGGTCTCACTTTGTAGTTCAGGCTGGTCTTGAATTGAATTCAGCAATCCTCCTGTCTCTGCCTCCCCAGTGCTGGGATTATAGATGTGAGCCACCACAGCCGGCATTGTGGTATGTGGTTCTGATTGTTGGTGGGTGAGTTACAGCCCAGCATTGCTATGTGGTTACCGGGGATCTAACCTGGGACCTTGTGCTTGCAAGGCAGGCGCCGGAACCACTGAGCTAAATCCCCAGCCCCCTGTGTCCAATTATTTTTGATCTGCCGTCAGTGGAATGGGAGGATATGGAGTCCAGCTGTAAACAAAATGCCACAAATCACAGCCTTTGCAACTACATTTTCAGTGAAAATGTTTGAAATATCACCTGGAAGCATGTGATGGAATATGCAGTTCTCCTACACTACAGAGCAGGAATCTTTCCAATTGTACCTTCCTCTGAGGGCGAGAAGGCAGGGGCCGGTGCTGACTCATAACTAAAGAGAGGCCATCTTAGCTCAACGCCCACAGACCTCTTGATTCACTAGATAAAGGTCGTCATCGGCCCTTTTTCTACGGAGCTCGTGTGCCCTTAATGCAGGTTGGAAGTGATTTCTGTTTCTCAAACAGAAAATGGTAGTCACGTTGATGAGTCAACATTACCCTCAGCTGATTCTTACCACGAAGGTGAGGATTATTTCTACAGACTTCTGAGAAATGGGGTGCTACGGAGGGAGAAGAGCTGTGTGTGTGTGTGTCTGTGTGTGTGTATATATGTGAGCTCTGTGTGTGTGTATGTGTGGTGTGTGTGTGTGTGTGAGCTGTGTGTGTGTGTGTGAGCTGTGTGTGTGTGTGTGAGCTGTGTGTGTGTGTGCAGTATGTGTGTGTGTGTGTGTGTGTGTGTGTATGTGTGTAGTATGTGGGGGGAAGAAGCCATCTTTGCTGAAGTAACACAAAGGGCATCAAGCTTGAAGTTCTGGTGACCAGTTTGGTCCCTGGTGGCCTCAGGTGTCTCTTTACCTACTGGGGTAGGTAAGAGAAAAGAGAGCTGGTGGAGCTGTAATTATAGACGGGGAGGAGGGGGCAGCAGGTCAGGCCCCTCCACATCCTACGCAACAACGAAACTACTGATGTTAGCCAGAAATATTTCAAACTAAGCCAGGTGTGGTGATGCACAAGTTTAAGCCCAGCCTGGGCGACTTAGCATGAAAAAGGGCAGAAGATGTAGCTGAGTGCTAAGGCCCTTGGTTCAAACTCTAGCACTGTAAACAAAGAAAAAATAAAAACCAAACTAGCACTGACTTGGCCCTTCACATGTGACTTGGCCCTTCACATCAGGCACTATCCTAAGGGCTTTAAATATAAACTCACTTAACTTTCACTGCAACTCCATAGACAGGCATTATTATTATTATTGGTGTTTTTTTTTTTTTTTTAAGGTTTTTTGAGACAGGGTCTCACTTTGTAGTTCAGGCTGGCCCTGAGCTCAGCCTCCAACTCATATCACAGCAATCCTCCTGCCTCTGCCTCCTGAGTGCTGGGATTACAGGCATGAGCCACCATGCCTGGCTATTATTATGCCCATTTTTCAGATGATGAAACAGATTCAGATTCAGAGAGGATATGAGTCCTTTTTTTTTTAAGTTAAGTTCTCATGTTGTAGTTCAGGTTGCCTTCCACTCACTATGTAGCCCAGGCTAGTCTTGAACTTACAGCAATCCTCCTGCCTCAGCCTGCCAAGTACTAAGATTACAGGTGTGATGCCTGGCTAGGTTGTGAGTTTTGCTAAAGTTGGGATTCAAATCTTGCAAGTCTGCAAGCAGAATCTATCGCCTAACTCTACGACCATTAATTCCTGCCACCTGTGCAACAAATGGCTTGAATCTGGAGATGCTACAAGTGAGGAGTGCCTGCCCTTCCCTGGAGACGGGCACTTGTATATGACCGACCATCTGTAGATTTAAGGCATTCAGGTCTTATAAGTGGAAAATGGATCAGATCTGGGAAAATTTTTTTTTTTTTTTTTAGGTTTTTTGAGACAGGGTCTCGCT
>PVIR01018044.1:12868-34063 GCA_004026965.1 Petromus typicus
CAACTCACATCACAATCCTCCTGCCTCTGCCTCCCGAGTGCTGGGATTACAGGCGTGAGCCACCACGCCCGGCACTGTGGCATGTGGTACTGGTTGCTGCTGGGTGTGGGTCTCCACACCCAGTATTGTTATGTGGTTACCGGGGAATCGAACCCGGGCCCTTGCGCTTGCAAGACAGGCGCCGGAACCACTGAGCTAATTCCCCGGCCCCTGGGAAAATATTTTTATAAACTTTTGGTAAAGTTTTAAGTACAGATAGGACATGGAACAATCCTCCCCCACCAAAAGAAGGCTGAGAAATTTGCTTACTTTGTAGTCCAACACTTCTGCATGCCTGTGCTTCAAACTATGCAATTAGTATTAATAACAGAAAACACTGACTGGGCATTTACATGAAGCCATTCAGGGATCTTTTACACGTTTTGTCTACTCCTCTAATATTAAAGGAAATACCATTACTATTGTGTAGCTGATGAAGAAGAACAAAGAGAGTTGAGGAATTTGCCAAGATCACAATAGCTAGAAAGTGGTGGGTTAGAGTTTGAACCCAAAGCATCTAGTCCTGAATTTGAAGGTTTCTTTTTTTTTTTTTGAGACATGGTCTTGTTAAGTTGCCCAGGTTAGCCTGGGCAAACTCATGACCTGTGGGACAAAAGGTGTGTAACACCATGCCCCGCCTAGACTCACACTTTTTTTGTTGTTGTTTTTTGAGACAGGGTCTCAGTTTGTAGTTCAGGCTGGCCCTGAGCTCAGCCTCAAACTCACATTACAGCAATCCTCCTGCCTCTGCCTCCCGAGTGCTGGGATTATAGGTGTAAGCCACCATGCCTGGCACTGTGGTATGTGGTGCTGATTAGTATTGTATGTGGTTACTGGGGTCAAACCCAGGTCCTTGCACTTGCAAGACAGGTGCCGGAACCACTGAGCTAACTCCCTCGCCTAGACTCACATTTAAAGATAAGTCAAAAAATAAGCAGGTAGATTAGAGGACGTAGTTCAGTCCAAAGACCCTGGGGTTCAATTTCCAGGACCACAGTGGGGGAAAAAATTACTTCCAAAATACATTAAGCACCAAAAAAAAAAAACCAAAAAAAAAAACTCAGTAGAAAAGTGGACATGGACACCAAGCAAAGGATACAAACACAGGAATTGTTGCTCTGGCCACCAGGATAAGGACAGCACAGATTAAAAAAATCAGCAAGATGGGGGCCGGAGAGTTAGCTCAGTGGTTCCGGCGCCTGTTTTGCAAGCGCAAGGGCCCGGGTTTGACTCCCCGGTAACCACATAACAATACTGGGTGTGGAGACCCACACCCAGCAGCAACCAGTACCACATACCACAATGCCGGGTGTGGTGGCTCACGCCTGTAATCCCAGCACTCCGGAGGCAGAGGCAGGAGGATTGTGATGTGAGTTTGAGACTGAGCTCAGGGCCAGCCTGAACCACAAAAAAGCGAGACCCTGTCTCAAAAAACCTAAAAAAAAAAAAAAAAAAAAATCAGCAAGAGGGCCAGGGATTTAGCTCAGTGGTTCCGGCACCTGTCTTGCAAGCGCAAGGGCCCGGGTTCAATCCCCCGGTAACCACATACAATACTGGATGTGGAGACTCACCCCAGCAGCAATCAGTACCACATACCACAGTGCTGGGCATGGTGGCTCACGCCTGTAATCCCAGCACTCAGGAGGCAGAGGCAGGAGGATTGCTATGATGTGAGTTTGAGGCTGAGCTCAGGACCAGCCTGAACTACAAAGCAAGACTCTGTCTCAAAAAAACCCCCAAAAAACAAGCAAACAAAAAACCATCAGCGTGATACTATTTAATTTTCATTAGATGCACAATAAATAAGATGATTGTTCACAGCAAGTATTGGCAAGGGTACTGGCACAGCCTTTTACCATGTGTAAGTTTACACAGCTTTTTCAGGGCCGTCTTCTGGCAGTACCTATTAAAATTTTAAACACCATTGACACCAAAGATCACTCTCTGTGGAATATTAGGTGAAGCCATATTAAAGTGCTGGTTTTGTAGATAAAAACTGCCCTAATTCCCACAATTGCATATGGCGGACACTCACGCCAGAGCGGGCCATTCGGGGGTCGGGGGAAGAGGCTGGAACCTGATTTGAGAAGAACCTGGACGTTCATTGGACTCGGGAAATGTCACTCATCTGTGCTCAGGGAGTGGAGACCAGGTGCTGGGTGGCACTTTCCAAAGCCTTCAGTCCTTGGGGGGATGGGGGTGGGGTGGGGGTAGAATGGGGGTGGGGTGGGGGAGAGCTCATACTTGACTTTTTCCACCTGTCTGCTCTTCCAGCTTGGGGCAGTGACTCACCATCCCCCAAGGGCAGGGGACAGTTTACTGAAAGTGTAGAAGTATGTACATATCTAAGTGGCATGTACCCAGTTTCCTTGTCCTCACAGACTAGCAAACACATTCATTTAATCCAGTCTCCAATATTAGTAAAAGCTTATTTTAAAAAGTGATATAGGTGTGACTCAGTGTCTGGGGAATAATGCACCTACTTAGGAAAACCAGCCACTTCCCTGCCTTCTGGGGTCCTCTCTGCCTCGCTGTCAAGGGGCTCCTCTGCTGTGGAAGCCGGACCCCGGACTGGCCCGGGCCAGGTGGCTCAGCACTCTGTAGGCTATGAGCTGCCTGTTGGTCGAGAATTGTGACATTCACCTTATCTTTTCCTCCTCATGCCCTGGGCCCACTGCCAAGAAGCCAGTTTGTGGCATCTAAGCCAGTTCCCTTCCCAGGTTTGCAGGGCTGTCTGCCTGCCCTCTGCCATGGGGGGCTCCAGGCTGGCCCTCTGTCTCCTCTAGTCTTCATCGGGTGCCTGCTGCTGTCTGCGCCTGTGTTCGGCTACCTGGGTGACCGCTACAGCCGCAAGGCCACGCTAAGCTTCGGCATTCTGCTCTGGTCCGGAGCTGGCCTGTCCGGCTCCTTCATCTCCCCTCAGGTAGGTGCCCACGCTTCCTTCCTGATTTATCTACCTGGCCACTAAGGCGGGCATGGCCCCAGGCCTGAGCCCCCCACCCCAGCTTCCCGTTAGACTTTTCTAGCAGGAGGTTTTCCTCTCTCGCATGGCTGGGGTTGCTGTTGGCTTCAGTTCCACCTGGTGCTGCTGGGAGGAGGTAGGGCAGGGGTAACAGCCCCAGCCTTGGGGACCTGGCCTGGTTGAACAAGAGACTCAGGAAAAGGGCTCCCCTGGGTGTGGGGTGGGCAGCGGCTGCAGGCACCAGCAGGGGGCACCCGTGTGATTCTGGAAATCTGGGTGAGGGGAGATAGCTGGGGAGTGACAGTCTGCGGCCCCGGTCCCCTCCCTTTGTTCCAGTGGCCTGTGTTCTGAGGTTTTTCCAGGCCCTCCGATACATTGTCAGGTTCCTGTTTTGAGGTTCTTCCAGGCCTATGTTCTGAGGTTTTTCCAGGCCCTCTGATACATTGTCGGGTCCCTTTTCTCATGGGTGATTCCTGGAATTCACTGTGGTCTTGTGCCCATTTTGCCCAGTATTCCTGGCTCTTCTTCCTGTCCCGGGGAGTTGTGGGTACTGGCACAGCCAGCTACTCCACCATTGCGCCCACGGTCCTGGCTGACCTCTTCGTGAAGGACCGGCGGACGTGCGTGCTGGCTGTCTTCTATATCTTCATTCCTGTTGGCAGGTGGGTGTCCCCATCCCACCCCTCCCCTCACCCACTTCCCTCAGTGAACTGAGCCAGAAACACGTCAGAGCAGGGCTGGGCTGGGTGAGAGAGGTCAGGCCAGGAGCTCTGCCGCAAGGATCCCGGCCCTGTGTTTTCTGTTTCCCTGAGACTCAGTTTCCTCGGTTGCTCACCGGGTGCATGGCCACGTGATGAGGCTGTGGAGAGCACTAGAGATAGTAATGATGTCCCCACAGGGTAGTGAGCATAAGCCTGCGCGAGGCTCAGGGAGAGGCACTGGCCCTGGGGGTGCAGCAGGAAGTGTGTGGGGCGCGCCCTGCACACGGCAGGAAGGATGGAGAAAGGTTTACAGTCAGGCTCCTGAGCTCTGACCCAGGTTTCCTGACCTGGACCGACTCAGACAAGGCTGAGCTTTGGGCCTGTTGGTGGGTGTGTTCGTCCTCATCTGGGGAGAGAGGGGCCCAGTGGGGCGGGGGTCACTGGCAAGCTGACCAAGGGAGCAGGATCTGGGCCTAGCACAGAGCTGGATCCCGGGCACCCTTGCCTCCACCATCCTTCTCTTGCTTGCAGTGGTCTGGGCTACGTGCTGGGGTCGGCGGTGACGCAGCTGACGGGGAACTGGCACTGGGCCCTCCGAGTGAGTCTGGCTTCTGTTTCTTCCCTCTGCTTCCCCCTGGGCCAGCGGGACTTTCCAGCCTCCAGTGGCCTTAGCCCCTTGGCACAGGATGTGGCGCCATGGAGGAGGTCAGATGTCTGCAGCTTGGGACAGTTGGGCCTCAGATGGAACACAGGCCATGGAAGGCGACCTTGGGTTCAAATCCTAGCTGCTGGCTTTGTGAGCTGTGTGACCTCAAGAGGGTCGCAACCCCTCTGGAGCCGGGGTCTGCCCATCTTGAAGTGGGGCTGTAAATGTTCCTGAGGGGGTCTTGAAGAGTATCGAGATGAGGACTGGAAAGGGCCTTCTCCAGGGCCAGGCCCTCGGTATGGTTTAAGGACTGGCTGAGAAGTTCACACAGTGGAGTCAGGACACCTGCGGAGATGCCCGCTGGGCAGCAGCATGGTCAACTCAGCCTTGGACAGGGATGTGGGCCACTCAGGGAGGAAGGGACTTGGTGTCAGAGGGGCTATGGTCTGTCCTGTGTGCAGGTCTCCACTGAGCTCTCTAGACGCTGAGGGAGTTGGCTTGTGAGACCACAGTAGGCAGGATCAGAGCCATGCGGTGGGCTGGGCTTCAAGAAGGCCAATCTGACTGGAGTGGTGGTGCACACCTGTGATCCCAGCTCTGGTAGGCTGAGGCAGGAAGATCTCTGTGAGATCAAGGCCAGCCTGAGCAACCTAGTGAGTTCAAAGCCAGCCTGGACTACATAAGGAGACCTTGTGGTCAGAATGAGAGAAAGAGTGAGTGAAAGAGGGAGAGAGAGAGAGAGAGAGAGAGAAGAAAGAAATCAGTCTGACTTGACTCTAGTGAGTTTTCTTGTGGTCCTATCTATTTGAAGTTTGTCCCAAGGCAGGTTGTCAGATCCTAGTCCTCGGAGTGCAGTCTGTGGGGGGATACCGGGGTGGGAGAGGCCTGGCGTGGCAGATAGAGAATGGAACAGGAGAAGGGTGGGTTAGGTCTGCTGCAGCAGGTACTCAGTGGTCAGAATTCCTGTTCTCAGCCATCTTCCTTCCGCCAATCTGTGTGGAGAACCTTCTATATAGGTGAGGGGATCCCACTTCCGGTCGAGCTGGACCCTTTGGGGTAAGGGTGCAAGAACAGCAGTGTCTCCAGCTCTCAAAATAAGCAGCACCTGGGACACAGGGGCCTGGATGCAGAGTTCAGCTGCTGGGTGGTCCCCCTGGGTTTCCCAGGCCACAGCCACACATGACCTCAAGCCCTCCTGTCTTCAGATCATGCCGTGTCTGGAGGCTGTGGCCCTGATCCTGCTCACCCTGCTGGTTCCAGACCCACCCCGAGGAGCTGCTGAGTGGCACGGGGAGGTGGCCACTCGGGCCCCAAGGAGCAGCTGGTGTGAGGACATCAGATACCTGGGGGGAAAGTGAGTGCCCGCTCTCTGCCACGACCGTGGAACACCTCCGCTTGCCCCAGCACCGCTGACCCCCTCTGCCTCTAGGAAGCCCACCCTGGTTCTCTCCCTTCTCTCAGCTCCCCTGACCTACTGGGAAGCCCCCCGTCACCTGGGACTCGGCCCCCTCAGCTCCCCATGTGACAGAAGTGTGCGTGACCCCAGCCGTGCCTCTGCCACCAGCCCCTGTGGCCTTGACACTTGGAGCCTGCTGCCCTCGTTTATCTGGTGGGCACATCTCCCCACCGTGCCTGCCGCTCCGGGCTGAGGAGAGCTCAGCCTCACCTCTCCTCGTTTTGCAGGCCTCTGTCCCAGGTGGTGGGGAGCCAGGCAGGAGCAACGGCAGTCCCACACCTGCGGGTTCCCCTGCAGTGTGGACGTGACGATGCTTATCTCTCTGTCCCAGCCGTGACACCAGTTCAGGGGACTCTCAAGGACAATGGGGGCAGGCAGGAACCGGTTCTCAGAATAGGATCGGGACTGGGGCCTCCCAGGATGGGGAGGTGTGGCCCTGCGAGGGCCGGGAGGCACGGTGGGAACCAGGCAGGGGGACCTGGCTACAGATGCCATGTCAGGGACGCACGTCAGGGAGGCTGGAGCCTGCCTGTCCCGTCCGGTGGAGGTGGTGGCCCAGCCCCTTCAGCTTCAGTCCTCTCTCGACTTCAGCCAGAGCTCTTTTTTCTTGCAGCTGGAGTTTCGTGTGGTCGACCCTCGGAGTGACAGCCATGGCCTTTGTGACAGGAGCCTTGGGTTTCTGGGCCCCTAAGTTTTTGTTTGAGGCCCGTGTGGTCCATGGCCTACAGCTGCCCTGCTTCCAGGAGCCGTGCGGCAGCTGGGACAGGTGAGGGAGGGCAGTGGATGACTCTGGGCACAAGTTCTCAGGGGCTGTGAGCCTCAAACTCTGTCTTTATGCACGTATGGTCTTGTGTGACGATCGCAGGCCTGGGGACCCAGTCGGCAGGCGGGGGGCCTGGGTTCCAGCTCGCCTGAGTCCTGCTCTGCTTGGGGTCTGGTAAGTGCCCCAAGTCCTGTGGAGGGTTCCTCATATCTTCCAGGGGCCACTTCATTTTCAGCCTGCAGACTGAGGCAGTGGGGCCTCTGCAGCTCTGGCTTGGGCTTTCTTGGGTGAGTCCATCCGTGCGCTCCTTCTGCCCTGCTGGGCTCCTGTCTGTCTCCACCACCTCTGAACCCGTGCTCTGAGACTCGGGACCTCCTGACGCTGAGTTGAAGCCATCTTTCATCTTTTTTCCTGTCTCACTTGTCTCTCCTTGAAGCCCTTGGTCCTAGTCCGTCCACGCTGCTTGATACTTTTCCATTGCCCGTGTCCCCTTGTCTGCCTTGATCCTGCCCTGCTGGATGCTTGGGTTCCTCAGGAGTGTGTGGCGCCATCTTCCCCCAAGCTCCATCTTCTCCTGAGCCCTCCCAGGGCAACATGTTCTAGGCTGGCCACACCCGATTTACTCCCCACTGCCCCGACTCTCTTGCTTCCTGAGATGGAGAGCTTTGTGTAGTTTCCACAGTGTCCATGGCTTCTCATTCGCCTGCGCCTTTGCCCAGTGGTGTCCTCAGCCCCCAGCTCCCTTTGCTTTTCTCAACCCTTAACTTTCACTTCCGTGCTGCCTCTGGCCAGAGGCCCCCCTGAGGACGGCTTTCCTATTGTCAGTGTTATACACGCGGAGACAGAGGGTCAGAGAAGTTAAGTGACTTGTGCAAGCTCACACGGTTAATGAATGAGACCCACATTTCAGAGCCGTGTGGCTTCAAAGCTGCCTCTGGAGACTCTGCTGCTGCTAAGAGACGTGAACATGGCCCCCGGGGGCATAGTGGGTCAGGGAAAAGCATGTGATTGAGTGAGACTGGGATGTTTGCTTGGCTCCAAAACTCTGAGGCAAAGGAATCCTAGACACCCTACATTCACTGGAAAAAGTGGGCGAGGACAGAAGTGAGCTCCACTTCCTGCCTCAACGGGCTGTGCATTCTTGGTCAAGTCCCTCCCTTTTCTCAGCCTCCCACTCAGCTCCTGCATCACGTGACAAACTGAGGGTGCTGGTTTAGGGTTTTGTGACTGAAGTACTGAGTTGCCACACACTTGGAAGTGTACAACACGAGGTTTCCTCGGACCCGGATCACGGTGTTGACAAGGCTGCATTCCTGGACACTGGCAGAATCTGTTCCTCATCTTTTCCAGTTGCTGGTGGCTGCGGGCGTTCCCTGGCTTGCAGCCACATCACTCCAATCACTGTCTCCCTGGTCCCAAGACCTTCCCGTTTTTTTTTTCTGGCTCAGGTCTCTCTGCTGCCCTCTAATGAGCACAGGTGTGATTACATGTAGGAAAATTCTTCCACATCAAAAGCTTTACTTGAATCACAAAAGGCCTTTTTTCTGCAGAAAGTCTGAGATTAGGATGTTTTGGGATGGCATCATGAAGTTGCCACCCCAGAGTGGCAGAAGGACTTCACGCTGGAGTTCTGCATAGACCTGACATGCATTTTATGGTCACAACAGGCCCAGGGTGTGGGTGGAACAGGGGCAGGAAGCGACAGGACACAGGGTTTGGGTAACCACAGGCAGACCTTCCAACTCTCAGAGCTAAAGTGGCTGCAAGGGAGGTAGTGAGCTTCCCGCCCCCGGGGGTGTGTAAATGGAGCCGGCTCAGCCACTTGCCAGGGCCGTGGTATAGGAGAACAGTACAGAGCTTATAGACCCTTAAAGGCTCTCTTTCCTCTGAGAGTGCCATCCTGGGCAGGCTGTGGGGGTGGGGGAAGGAAGCCTGAGGGCTTTGGTGGCTGGGGCTTGTCATTTGGTCTTGCTCGGGCTCAGGGGCCAGAAGGAAGGCCCTGGCTGTGCTGCCTGTTTGATAATGGGTCCTAAGTCTTGCAGCAGTCTTGCGAACCTGCCAAGGCCAGCTCAGACCAGGACTCGGAAGTGAGGGATATGCATCCATTCATCCAGGATTGGGGTCACTTGACATAGCTGAGCTGGAGGCTTGCTGGGCTGGGGAGCCGGGAGGGGCTGGTGAGGACGCGTATGCTGCCAAAGCACACATGGTTCCATCTGGTAGGCGCTGTCTCTGCCCTTCACGGGCTCTGTGACCTCAGACGAGTTCCTGCGCTCCCTGGCTGTACCCTTTTCTGCACTCCGGGGGGACAGGATGGAGGCTGAACCCACCAGTGCTAGCCTGTGGGTTGGACATTTCCCAGAGGACATTTAGAGCTAAGGGAGGTGGTTTCGGGGCACTCAGCTTGTCAGTAACATCTTGCTCCATCGCATTCTTTTTTTTTTTAGGTTTTTTGAGGCAGGGTCTCGCTTTGTAGTTCAGGCTGGCCCTGAGCTCAGCCTCAAACTCACATCACAGCAATCCTCCTGCCTCTGCCTCCTGAGTGCTGGGATTAAGGCATGAGCTACCACGCCCGGCACTATGGTATGTGGTACTGGTTGCTGCTGGGCGTAAGTCTCTACACCCAATATTGTACGTGGTTGCCAGGGAATCGAACCCTGGTCCTTGTGCTTGCAAGACAGGCGCCGGAACCACTGAGCTAACTCCCCAATCTGCCCCATCGCATTCTTAGGTCCTGGTAGGAGATTTGGAGTAACGGCAGGGCTTCGGCTGCCTGCCGCACACAGTTCACATGGCCTCATGTGAGGGGATAAGACAAGGGGGGAGGGTGTGGGACAGAGCAGTGAACTCGGGCTAAGGGAAGCCAGAAAGCAAAGGACGTCGTCAGAGAATTCTCAGCTGTTTGCGCAGAGTGTGGGCTTGAGTGGGGCCAGCACACAGCTCAGCGGGCCAGTCCCTGGGGGCCGTGAGTGCTGACCGAGAGCTTGTGCAATCGGGTGCTGCCGAGGGCGGGCAGATGGTGCCCGGCGTGGGGTTCCTGAGGGCTCCCCCAACCATGGTCTTGTGCCTTTGAACTGAGCAGGGCAGTGATGTCAGGAGGGGCCACTTGGGGAGTGGAAGGACAGGATTCCAGGAGAGGCACACGTCAAGCCAGACAAAGACTGGGTATGTCGCAGTGGCCCAGTACACAAGTGTTTGCTTGGCTCTGCTGCTGTTGAAGGAGAAGGCTGGGGTCAGAGTGCGACCCTAGAAATAATTGAGATTGCTGAGGGGGTCCGTTTTGGATGGTGAAGGGTAGAGATGGTCCCTGGAGATGAGGTGGGCTGGAACCTGGGGTGCTGGGATGCAGGGCCGGTCAGCCATATGGCCAGTGGCACCTCCTAGGGAAGGGAATGAAGGGGAAGAGGGGGAATGTGGGTCTCTGATTAGGTCTTCAAGGTCCCAGGAGTGTCAGCCGGGGTGAGGTCTGATTCGGGGCCCACAGCCACATTCTCTGTGGGTACCAGGTAGACATGCATGGAGGACCTGAGACTAGAGATGGGAGTAAAGGTTGACCAGCCCTCTCTGCTCTCTCCATCAGCCTGATTTTTGGGACACTGACTGTCGTGACGGGCATCATCGGTGTCATCCTAGGGGCAGAGGCTTCCAGGAGGTACAAGAAGGTTAATCCCCGGGCTGAGCCCCTCATCTGCGCTTCCAGCCTGCTGGCCACCGCTCCCTGCCTGTACCTGGCTCTTGTCCTGGCCCCAACCACCCTCGTGACCTCTTATGTAAGTGAGGGCCCCTTGGGAGGCAGGTGGGTGAGCTTGTGGACAGACACACACAAGGCCAGGTTGGCGTGTCCAGAATGGTGATTGCGTCTTCTAGGGTCTCATTTTCCCCATTTCACAGGTGAGTTAAATGGTGGCCTACTCAGAGTTGGGCATCTAGGAAGGGACAGACCTGGACTTTGAACCTAAACCTTTCTACAGTATGTGCGCTGACCTCCGGGCTAAGGCTCTAATCTGAGATAAAGGGACACGGAGACAGGGCCGTTCTCCCAGGTTTCAGGTGAAGAGAGCGCTGCCCCTCCTGGGCCTGCTTGAGGACAACAGTTGGGGTGACAGCCAGTTCCCAACCCCCCTCCACCCTATTACTCCATGGCTCATGTGCTGCCTGTCCCCTCCCAGCTTTGTCTGGTATCTGATCCCTCCACTAAGGGTTCTGTTCTCTTCTGCGACCCCCAAATCCTTCACTTTCTGCAAGACCCAACTCAGGGGTTACCTGCTGTCAGCCACCCTGAGCTCACGGCTCCCTCCTGAGCACAGTCTGCATGTGGCTCCTTGTGGCGCTCAGGTGCGGGTTCCAGACGGAGCCCAAGAGACAGGGCCCAGATCCCAAGAATCCCGCAGTGCAGCTGCGCCTATGCCTCCACAACCCACAACCCTATCTGTCCCCCAGATTGGAACATAACAGCAGCAAAGCTGCAGGCAGGTGTGTTGGAACTCTCCTCGCTCCCTCTGGTTCCAGGCCTTGGCTCTGTTGCTGGGCAGGGGTCCCACCTCCGTGGACTTGTGTGCCACCTTCTCTAAGGAGGCCAGTCTTAGGCTTCATTGCCCTCTCAGCAGTCCAGACCCACTGCCAGGTCTCAGAGCCTTTCTAGTCACACCTGTGGACTGAGTCTGGTCTCCCTTATATCACAAGTTTGGCTGTAGTTCTGAGTAAGCTGCCCCAGGAGGAGGGCGAGCTCTAGTCCACCCTGGGCTCCTCCTTCCATG
Organism: Petromus typicus; assembly: GCA_004026965.1. NCBI lineage: Eukaryota > Metazoa > Chordata > Mammalia > Rodentia > Petromuridae > Petromus > Petromus typicus. The sequence continues at coordinate 24,193 of PVIR01018044.1, forward strand.
TCCCATGCCCGAAGCCGCTGCCGCACGGCGACTCTGACCCTCCAGAACCGAGCGGTCAAGCAAGGGCCTGGGACAGCTGAGCATTGCCTCAGTCTGGAGCTGTTTTTGCTGTCAATGCCTTCCGTGGCCGGACACTGGGCTGGGGACACCTTTGTGTTCTGGCAGCCTCTCGCCTGGCTGTGGCACCCCCAAATTCCCTTCCGGTTGGGTGCTTTTGCCTCTGCAGGCAATCAGAGACAGGAAGTTGGGGCTCTTTCCCCATGACGACTGTGTCTCTCCACACTACCTATTCACCCCTGGAATGAATGTCTGAAGGACAGCCACCCCCACGCTGCCCTCTCCCTTTACTCCACCCCTGTAGACTGGCCCATTGGGCACCTCCCACTGCCATTTCCCGGGGGTTGCCAGGCATCACAAAGTCCCAGAGGTCACGTGACCAATGTTAATGTATATGGAAGAAGTGACGCTTCTCAGGTGGCCCCTAGGGTGTGCACCCAGGGAGAAAGGTTGGTTTCTTTCCTGGTAACCACTGTTCTTTCTGGGAGAGGGGTTGTTTGGAAGTTCCTCACTTATTTTAGGAAGGGCTTCTTCGCAGGGTATGGCAGTAAAAGCCTATATTCCGGCACATGGGAGGCTGAGGCAGGAGGATCACAAGTTTGAGGCCAGCCTGGACAATGTGGTGACTTAGGGAAGTTCTGTCTCAAAAATAAAAAAGTAAATGGCTCTGCTCATGTTAGAGCCTCTTCTGGGGAAGACAGTCCTTGCCTGAATATCATCAGCCTTGGGCTTCAGCTGGGTGTCCTGGAGAGAGAAGAGGCCTCCTGCGGGTGCTTTTATTTAGTTCCTGCGGCCACTGTCATGAGAAGGTTTTCTTTTCTCTTACTTGGAAACCTAAGACCCAGAGAAAACAACAGACAAGTGGGGGGACAGACAAAACTCTAACCACTCCAAGGATGCTCAGCCTTCATCCCTGACGCAGCACTGACTCTTGCTGCCCGGTTGGGAGAGAGCCCACCACACAGTGGCACTGAGCAGAGCACACTGGGCTGGTAGGCGCTGGGATGGATTTTCTGGCTGGTGGTGGGGTGGGGCTGACGGGGCCCCAAGTCCCCAGCAGACTGAGGCCCAGGCAGATGGAAACCCTGTCAAGGCCTGCCGCCCCATCAGCCAGCTGGGGTGTGGACCCCCTGCCAGCTCTACTGCTGCCACTGTCTTGGTTGGCGCTGGGAGGTTGCTTTTTGGCTGTGTTTCGGGGATACAGCTGTCCCTCACCCTGTGGTCTGGCGCATGTCCAGATCTAGAAATGACATTGCGTCTTTGCCGCCAAAGCCGGCTGGAGAAACTCCTGTCCAGGCCTGCCTGTATTGGGGGTGGAGGTGCCGGAAGGTGGGAGGGCCAGGAGGTGCTGCCCATCATACGCCCTGGGGAAGGTGCACCCCAAAGCCCACCGCCAGACTCCAGTTTCCCTTCTGCAGCTCAGTGCCTCTGCAGTGCCCTCAGAGGCTCTGACCTGTGATCCAGGCTGTGGCTCTCCCCACCAGCTGTCACTTACAAATCCCTGAGGTCCACCCTCTCCTGCTGACCCTCCACCTTGCCCTGGCGCAGGCCTTGTCTTTCTCCGGGCCTGCGTTGCAGACACTTTCCCAGTCTCCCTGCTTTCCTGCTCATCTGCCACACTGCTCGGCCCCACCGCTCGCAGAGCTGAGCTTTCTGATACCAAGGACCTTCCTGCTCAAAAAGCCTTGCCTGGCCCCCTAGTGCCTGTGGAGTTAGGTTTAACTCTGTTCCAGCATTCAAAGCTCCTCATGAGCTGCCGTGACGACCTGGCTGAGCTTTCTCTGTGCAGTCCCACCATGCAGGGCCCGCAAGGCTTCCCTCCTGGCCATGCCCTCAACCCCACTCCCTGCACCTTATTCCAGATCATTCTCGGCCTTCAAGGGCCTGCTGACACTGTCTCCATGTAGTCTCCTCTGATCACTGGCCTGGCCCCGTCTCCACCTTGAGCACTCCGCAGTCTGACCTTCCCTTGGTTATTTGCCTGTGTCTTCTCCCAGCCCCAGCCTGCTTCCTGCCTGTCTTAGCACTGCGGCCCCAAGCACAGCACCAGGCACATGGGGGAAGGTGGAGGTAATTGGTGCTTGTTGAGTGAAATCAAATGACAAGCTATTTGTATTCATGTATTCATTCAACAGACACTTATTGAGAGTAGATTCGGTGGCATGTCAGTTTAAATGCTGCAGATGTAGCAGTGAATTAACAGTCCAAAATATCTCTGTCCTTAGGGAACTTACTTCTACTTGGGGAGATAGACAAGCAAGACATGTGAGTAAAATTCACAATGTTTCAGGTAGTAAATGCTTAGGAGAACTGTAGAGTGGCACAAGGAACTAGGAGGTGTGTAAATGTGGGAGAGAGAGAGCTGAAATTTTATATAGTGTGTCCAAAGGGGGCTCACCGAGGAGATGACTATTATTATTATTATTGACTTCTTGAGATGGTCTTGATATAGAGTTTAGGCTGGCCTTGAACTCACTATGTAGCTCAGGCTCACCTTCAATACACAGTGATCTTCCTTCCTCAACCTCCCAAAAGTTGGGGTAACAGACATGCACTACCATGCCCGGGCTCACTTATTAGTTTGGCATTGCTATAAATCAGACACGGAGCCTTTCCAGTGCTGGGCGAGCTCTGAGCTCCATCTCCAGCCTCACAGGGTTGTCACTGATGAAGACTTGCACATGGTGAAGGAATGAGTTGTATGGCTACTTGGGGGAGCAGGTGCTCCGGGAAGAGGGAACTGCAGAGCCCTGGGGGGGGGAGTGTACCTGGTGGGTGTGGGGAAGAGCAAGGAGACTGTAGGAGTTACTGTGCGGAGAGAGAACGAAAGAGGGAGGTGAGGATAGAGTAGGTGATGGGGCCAGAGTACACAGAGGCTCGTGGCCTTGGTGGGCTTGGCTTTTACTGAGGCTGAGGTTGGGTTTTGTGCTAAGAAGCTGGAAATTTGGCTTCTGTCTTGTGCACCTGTTGAAATGATCACGTGTTTGTCTTTTACTCTGTTACTACCATGTACTGTGATTGATACCTGAGTAGCCAACCTTGCATTCTTGAGTTATTCCCCCCTAGTTACAATGGATTGTCATTTTTATACATGGCCAGATTTTCCTTGGCAGTATTTTGTTGAGGATTTTTGCATCTATATTCATGAGGGGATATTGGTGAAATTAGGAGATGGATTTAGATGAGGATATAGATCTAGATTTGCATTTACTTTCTTGTGAGGTCTTTGATTTTGGTGTCAGGATAATGTCCTCAGAGTGAGTTGGCAGGTTTTCCTTTCTTTTCTGATTTTTGGATGAGTTTATGGGAGGATTTGTGTTAATTCATCTTTAAACATTTGGTGGAATTCATCCGTGAAGCCATCTGGCTCTGGGCTTTTGTTTGGGGAAAGTTTTTTGATTGCGAACTCAATATTTACTTATTATAGGTCAAATTAGATTCTTAGTTTCTTCTTGAGTCAATATCAGTAGTTTGTATTTTCTAGAAATTTGTACATTTTATATGGGTTAATATTTCTTGGCACACAATTGTTTATAATAATAATCATTTCCATTTCTATATTGTCCTTTTTTATTCTTAATTTTAGTAATTTGATCTTTCTCTTCTTTTGTCTTATTGGTTTAATTAAATGTTATCCAATTTTATCGATTTTTTCAATTAACCAAATCTCCTCTCTCTCTCTCTCTCTCTCTCTCTCATACTGGAGATTTAACCCAGGACCTTAACACTGAGCTACAAGCTACATCCCTTACATCCGCAGGCCTTTTAAATTTTTTTATTTTGAGACAATTCTTACTAAGTCACTAAGTGGCCCAGGTGAGGCTTGAATATTCCACCCTCCTGCTTCAGCCCAGTAGTCCCAGAGTGCTGTGATTATAGACATTTGCTACCGTGCCTGGCTTCTCCACTATTTTTCAATTTTTGACTTATATTTAATAGAACCACCCTGGCTACCCTGTTGAGAGGATAAGGGACAGAGCAGAGAGGAACATCAGGATGCTCTTGCTATTGTGTGGGCAAGGGCTGCTGGTGCAGGCAGCAGAGTGTGGCCATGGGTGGGGAGCGGTGGCTGGAACAGGCGTGCCCTTGGGAGGAATATGACAGCAGCAACAATATGGAAAGTGTAATAAAAATACAGAGCATGTTTAAATTTTAAAAAGTTATTATAGTTCCAGGGATTTAGCTCAGTGGTTCTGGCGCCTGCTTGCAAGTGCAAGGTCCTGCGTTCAATCCTCAGTAACCTCATACCACAGTGCCAAGTATGTGGCTCACACCTGTAATCCCAGCACTTGGGAAGCAGAGGCAGGAGGATTGCTGAGTTCAAGGCTGAGTGCAAGACCAGCCTGAACTACAAAGTAAAACCCCGTCTCAAAAAACTAAAAAAAAAAACCAAAAAAAAAAAAAAAAACCCAAACCAAACAAAAAATTTATTATAGTAAAAGATACACTGCTGCTAACCCCCTCGAAACATTCCCCTTTGCTCTGAGCACACTTAACCTATCATTTTTGCTGCTTTCTGCAGCAGTTTTGCAGTCCTCTTCCACAGGTGTCTTAGTTGCACTGTTGTGGCTGCGTTGGTATCTTGACTCAACTCAAAATGTTTTCCTCTCATGGTCACTTTGATTTTGGGAAGAGCCAGAAGTCACGCGGGGCTGGATCTAAGGAATAAGCTAGATGAGGATTCATGGTAGTGTCTCACCAGCGTAGCTTCCCTGGGATGGCCTGTGCAGAGGCACGTGTTATGTTTTTGGGCGTACCTTGTACAGACAAGAGAGTGGACTTCCAGCAGCACTGCAGAAAGCGGGGAGGACAGTGGGATAAATGTGTTCAGCAGGAGGGGGTGAGTTTTGAGACGATGTGTCTTTAACTATAGCAAATCTAAAAAATATAAACATCTACAGATCACATTGTATGTGTGCACGTGTGTGGTACAGGGATTCACCCTGAGCTTCATCCCTAGCTATTTCTTTTTGTTTTTTAAGGCAAGGTCTCGCTTTGTACTTCAGGCTGGATCTGAGCTCACTATGTAGTCCAGGCGAGCCTCTAACTCATGTAATCCTCCTGTGTCTGCCTCCCAAGTGCTAGGACTGGGGATCGAACTAGGGACCTTGAGCTTGCGAGGCAGGCGCCAGAACCACTGAGCTAAATCCCCAGCCCTTTATCCCCAGCTTTTTTTTTTAATGTGTTTTTTTTTTCATTTAATATCACATTTTATTCTCACTCCTTTGCCTGGGGAAAAGAAAGAACCTCTAGTTGCAGAACTGCACCGTCATCTTCAGACAGAATGGGGTGGGGCTTTTGATTCTCATCATTCACAGCATGGATCAGAGACAGAAGAGGTAGAGCCCTGCTACCGGGGAGCAGAGGCTTCTGGGAGAAAGACTGGAAGCAGGTGTGGGCTCATTTCCAGGAGCCCAAGTATCCTCCGTGCAGACTGAGTGGGGTGGCACAGGGGCTGCTCACTGGAGATGGGCATGCCACAGCTCCAGGCCCGACTGGGGAGGTCAGTCAATAGCACCTTCCAGAGAGGATCTGAGAAGTCACCATCCTCCCACCTACATCCCAGGACCCTGTGCAGGCCTCTGCCTGACAGTGTGGTAGAGTGGCTCCTTGGGCGCTGATGGCCTCACAGACAGTCCAGCATAAATTCTGCAAACTTATCATCAAACATGAGCACTTCTTCTGACTCTCGTTTATGTTCCTCTGATGAGACACTGGGCAATTAGCTGTGACATTATTTGATTTTTCTTCACTTGAACATATGCTTCATGTTCCAGAAATTCCCCTTTTTTTTTTTTTTTAGGTTTTTTGAGACAGGGTCTCGCTTTGTGGTTCAGGCTGTCCCTGAGCTCAGCCTCCAACTCACATCACAGCAATCCTCCTGCCTCTGCCTCCTGAGTGCTGGGATTACAGGCGTGAGCCACCACGCCCGGCACTGTGGTATGTGGTACTGGTTGCTGCTGGGCACCCAGTATTGTTATGTGGTTACCGGGGAATCGAACCCGGGCCCTTGTGCTTGCAAGACAGGCGCCAGAACCACTGAGCTAACTCCCCGGCCCAGAAATTCCCTTTTTTTTTGACAGAGTCTCTCACTTTTGTAGTTCAGGCTGGCCCCGAGCGGTGACTCACAACAGTTTTCCTGCCTCTGCTTCCTGAGTGCTGGGACTACAGGTGTGAGCTGGGATTACAGGTGTGAGTGTCTCACTTTTGTAGTTCAGGCTGGCCCCTTGAACAAACTCACAGCAGTTCTCCTGCCTCTGCTTCCTGAGTGCTGGGATTACAGGTGTGAGCCACCACGCCCAGCACTGTGGTGTGTGGTACTGTTTGCTGGTGGGCATGAATCTGATGCCTGGCATTATTGTGTGTGGTTACCAGGGATCAAACCTAGGTCCTTGCACTTGCAAGGCAGGCGTTGGAACCACTGAGCTAAATCCCTGGGCCAAAATTCCCATTCTTGAAGGAAGATCTGGGTTTCCTGGTCTCTCCATTGTTGAGTGAACTGGACTGTCCTTGGTTCTGGTTTCCACTTCTCTCCTTTGGTGCCTGCATGTTTCTGGAAATTTCTGTTCAAAACATCACTTTCTCCCTTCGATTCCTTTGTTTCTAGTTAGTTTTGCTACAGCCAAACAACCTGCTCCTAATGAGACCCAGAGGGTCGGAAGGTACCCAGCGTAGAGATGTGCTTGCCCTTCTCTGCTTTCCAGGGTCTGAAAAATTTGTTCTTTTATTTTTAGATCATTTTGCTAAGTTCCCCGGGCTGGGCTCAAACTTATGATTTTCCTGCCTCAGCTTTGCAGAGCGGTGGGATTAGAGGCTTGCACCACTGTGCCTGATTTATAGGTGCATCTCAGAGAATTTCCTAATAGTTCTGATGTGGGGTGTAAGAGAAAGAGTCACAGGTGAGTCCGTGGATGTTGGCCTGAACTTCTTGAATAAGGAAGTGAACTGGAGCCGCTTGTTAGGGGAGGACACCAGCTTGGTGTTGTATGTTCTGAGTTATCGCGACATTGACATCCAGTGGAGGTGTGGGCAGAGAGTTCGATGCAGGAGCCTAGAGCCCAGAGGCTGTGGTGATGGCAGCGGTGCCCACCACCACGATGGACGTCATTAGCTTTGGGGGGGTTAAGGAAGTCAGCATTAGAAAGAGTATCCGGAGGGGAATGAGAAATTGGCATTTGTTAGACTGTGAAATAGGAAGAGTTTGCCTCTTCTGTCCATCCACTCGCCCATCCATTCACCCACCGCCTTCCCATGCATCCATCTCTCCACCCTTTTCATCCTCTCAGATCACAGGAATCAAATCCCTCCTGCCCTGTCTCTGCTGCTGGAGGAGGAAGTCCTGAAGAGAGAGGCTCTAAGCCCTTCCTGGGATGGGCCTGTAGGGAGTGCGGCGTGCATGCTAGGAAGTACACACGTCTAAGTGTGAATACATTCAGGCCCATGAGAAAGAGTGTGTATATGTATGCTCTTGTGTGTGTGCATTGCTGTATGCATGGAGATTCATGCTGGATGTATGCTGTGTGTGAGTGCACATTCACATTCATTTGTGCGTGTACATGCACCGTGTGTGTTTAAGTGTTCCCACATGTGCTGTTCTTTCTGCGTCTCTGTGCATGAGCATGACCCTACATGTGGATCAGGGCATGCAGATAATTGTATGGGATGGATGTGGGCTGAATATAGCCTTTCTCCTACTGCTTTTGTGCCTGGGAAGGGAGGGTCCTGAGTTTCCTGAAGTGCGGACCAAATTATGCTGCATGTTTCATGGACATGAAGTTCTCTGGCATATGAAGTCTGGTCTGGGCCTTCCTGGGAGAACCCAGGCTCTGTGACCCACCTGCAGGTGTGGAGGGTTCTGTCTCTTTCTTCTTTCTAGTGCTCTTGGCCAGGGAAGCGCACTTCCTGGCTGTTAATTAGGATCTAGACACACACGCAGCATGCCTTGGCTCAACACTCCTCTCCTTGGCCTTCTTCCCAGAGCTGCCGCCCTTCAGAGGAGAAGAGGTTCGTCCTCAGGGGAGGGACTGAGCCCAAGACAAGGGCTCCGCTGCCACTGACTTGGGGGCTGAACATTGGCAAGATCTCTCCTCGGGTGGGCTTTGTGTTCAAGACTGAATGGGCAGGATCTGTATGCTGAGGTCTCTGAGTGGCCTGAATATCATTTTCTCTCTCATTTACCCACTATATGACCTAGGGCAAGATCTTGACCTTGGTAACCCCTAATTTTCGTATCTCTTGATTTTACTGAAAAGACAGATGAACGTTGGGCCTGAGTTACCATGGTTATATAACACTGCTTGGTGGTTCAAAACAACAAAAATATTTGTTTTGCATACAGATTTTTCAGTTTGGGCAAGATTTAGCTGGCGGCAGGATGGGATAACATTTTTTCTACTGGTGGCTGATGGCTGGCCGCTGGCTGAGAATACAGCTGGAGCCACTGGCTGGAGCACCTGCCATGGCCTCTTCCTGTGGCCTGGGCTTCCTCACAACATGGTGGCCAGACTCCAGGGAACAGTCACCTGAGACCGGAAGTCAGGTGGAGCCACATGGCCTTGTCTGACCTAAATGGGAGAGTCACCTCAGGAAGTGGCGGTTTGGCTGCATTCTGCTCTTTGCTTGGGCTGCACCTTCTTCCTGGGATTAACAGGACAAGGAGATAGACTCCATGTTTGGATGAGCAGAGGCATGATCTGAAGGAGCATGTGGGACTGGGAACATTGCAGCGCCATCTCTGGAAAGGACAGTCTGCCGTCGTGCCCTGGGGGCTCTGCTTGAGTCTCACCCTGCAGGGCATAGCACACCTCTCTAGTTCCATGCTGCTCCCTCCTCTGGTCTCACAGCTGAGAAGCCTGGAAGTCAGGTGATGACTTCACACCTCTGCTTACACCCCAGGCTGAGGGAGGAGGCCTCAGAGCACAGAGGTGAGATGATACCAACAGCAAAGCCCTTCTCAGCCTGGGGGAACTAAAAATGTTCATTCCTTTGTCAGATGTGTCCCATCTACCTCCTGCATGTCAGCGCTGTTCCAGGATCTGGGGGAACAGCATTGAACAAAGTGGGCACGGGATAAAACAAACCTGTTTGATCAACAATTTGTTAGCATGGGATGAGTTGTGGCCAATTGCAGAGCAGGGAAAGGAGGTGAGAATGGCAACAAGTATAGTACAAGGGACGGGGCAGGCCTCCTGTGACAACGACACTTGAGTAGCAACCAGAGGCAAGCAAGGAAGGAGCCATGTGTCTGTGTAAAGTGGGGAAGAGACCTCTGTATAGAGGGCATAGCAAGGGCCAAGGGCCGAGGGAGAGGGCGTGGTTGGAGGAGGTGTGGCCGGGTGGTGAGCCGGAAGGGGAAGGGCAGATGGGGGCGCAGACCACGCATGGCCTCTGTACCTCTAATGACGTTGACTGCAGGTGTGAGAGAAATGGGAGACTGTTCAAGGGTGTCTCTTCTGGAAGTGAACTGTTTCTTGTTTGCATCAAGTGTCTGTGCTGTGTAGCTAAGCACCCAACCTCAGTGGTTGAACACAACTGTTTACTGTTTCCCTTAACTCTTAGGTGGGCAAGTCAGTTGTTTTTTTTTGTAGTTCTTTTTTTTTTTTTTGAGACACCCAGAGTCTCGCTTTGTGGTTCAGGCTGGCCCTGAGCTCAGCCTCAAACTCACATCACAATCCTCCTGCCTCTGCCTCCCGAGTGCTGGGATTACAGGCGTGAGCCACCATGCCCGGCACTGTGGTATGTGGTACTGGTTGCTGCTGGGTGTGGGTCTCCACACCCAGTATTGTTATGTGGTTACCGGGGAATCGAACCCGGG
>PVIR01018045.1:6278-24629 GCA_004026965.1 Petromus typicus
GGTAACCACATAACAATACTGGGCGTGGAGACCCACACCCAGCAGCAACCAGTACCACATACCACAGTGCCGGGCGTGGTGGCTCACGCCTGTAATCCCAGCACTCGGGAGGCAGAGGCAGGAGGATTGTGATGTGAGTTTGAGGCTGAGCTCAGGGCCAGCCTGAACCACAAAGCGAGACCCTGTCTCCAAAAACATAAAAAAAAAAAAAAAGTGACCAGAGAAAAACTGTATCAATTTATATATTTTAATTCACTGGAAATACTTTTAAAAGATAAATACGTATTAACATAGTAAATCAGGGGGAACAAACTCTAGAATACAGGGTAAACAGCATGCTGAAGCAATCATTAGGATGTCTTATAGGAACCATGCAAATTATTATACTAACATTTTTCTTCCAGAAAAATATATGTATGGTTTTCATCAAATTTTGTTTACTTAAGAAATGTGTTCAGAATGACTTGCTAAGTAGCACTATAAAGGTACCACCCAGATGTTTTCATTTGGTGGCCTCAGCTTAATTATCCCTCTACTTTAATACCTGCAGTGATTTTACATTATTCCCATGTAAAGTACTTTTCAAATCAATTCTCTGACAAAGCTGATAGTTTACTGAAATGACATCCTAATTTTACCTTATACTCTAACCATGCAAGGCCCCTCTCTGTTCAGGAAAAATTTTTAGAGACAGCAGGGACTGTCAAACTGTCAATAGCATTATGGTAAGAAATGATCACCTCCTACTTACAATTTATTAGCAATAACAGGATATCTTATCATGTCAGAAATTCACAGGTCCTTCTCATTATTCTGAGATTTGTTTGCTTTTGTTTACATAAAGAATTAAAAATATCCAGCGTAAGATCTATGATTCTAACCAAGGTTTTACACAGTATTATTGGAGAAAAATACAATTCCATTTTATCCTATTCTATTAACTTTCTGCCTCCTGCAATCTGTCCCTTCTACTGTATCCATCTAAAATGCTTATGCATTTTCTAAAGGCATTGTTTCTTTTCCTCAAGATTCCCTAAAATCCTACTTCTACCCTAGAATTCTGACACAAAATTTCTCCTTCATTCTATATATTCAATCTTCTGAGTAAGCTAAAAGCAGACATTTTTAAAAATTAGACTGTTAATTCATCATAATGAGTATGAACATGGATGATACTACTTATTATACATGTTTTAGATATAACAAGTACTTTTTGAAATTTACTTCTATTTTTAAAAATGTACAATGCTAAAATTTAGCTTCAACAGTGTTCTTCTGTTATTGTAAGACTGAGTGCCAGTTTGGATTTTGAATGTCTACCCAAGGCTTAGTCCCCAGCCTGTGGTACTATTGGTAGGTACTGGAACTTTTAGGAACCAGGGCCTAAGAGAGGAAGTTACTAAGGGCATGTCCTAAAAGGGGATACTGGGACTCTAGCTTCTTCCTTGCTCTTCTACTCTTTGCTTTGTGGTGGCCATGAGGAGAGCAGACAAATGCTCCCACCTTTATGTATTCCCTCTTCAAAGGCCTAAAAAAGCAACAAGTCAACTTGTTGGAGTAAAACCTCTAAAACCATAAGCCAAAACACCCTTTCCCATTTTAAAGTAATGGAATACCAATTAATACACTGTGTAAGGTTTCAGAGGGATCATACCATGTTTAACTTTAGAGTACTGCAATGATACTTCAATGTATATTTTAGCACTTGACCATTTGTACTCCTCAAAACTTCACACAGAGAGCTGGGGACTTAGGCTCAAGCAGTACCATGTCTACTTTGGAAGTACAAGGACTCAAATTTGATCCCCTGTACTGAAAAATAAAACAAAAACAAAACAACCCCCAAAACTCCCAAACAAAAAAATCCCAAATCAAACCAAACAATAACAACAACAAAACTTCATATAGAAATGTAGAAGGCTGAGTGCAGTGGCACCGTGCCTGTAATTCTAGCACTTGGGATGCTGAGGCAGGAGGATCACCAGGAATTTGAGTTCAAGACCAGCCTGGACCAGTCAACGAGATCTTATTTCAAAAAACAAAACAAAACAAAACTGGGCCGGGGAGTTAGCTCAGTGGTTCCGGCGCCTGTCTTGCAAGCACAAGGACCGGGGTTCGATTCCCCGGTAACCACATAACAATACTGGGTGTGGAGACCCACACCCAGCAGCAACCAATACCACATACCACAGTGCCGGGCGTGGTGGCTCACGCCTGTAATCCCAGCACTCGGGAGGCAGAGGCAGGAGGATTGTGATGTGAGTTTGAGGCTGAGCTCAGGGCCAGCCTGAACCACAACGTGAGACCCTGTCTCAAAAAAAACAAAACAAAACTAAAAAGAAACCCTCTCCAAATCAGAAATTTATAATTGAGGAAAGTAAGTTCAAGGTTCAAAGTAATGCAAAGTTGACTGGTTTCTAAACTAGAATAATTACATATTAAAGACCTTACCAACACAATCTCTTACCACCCTATTTAGGGAGTACGCTTTTCACGGAATCAAAGTCAGAAGAGGTCATCTAGTTCAGTAGCCTGTTATTTAGTAGGACTGTATCTAAACCATTCAAGGAATGATTGTCAGTTTGACAACTAAGCTCTCTAAAACAGAAGAATTATAGTAACTACTTACAGAACTCTAGATAAAATTTAAGATTTTAGTTGTTTCCAAAAAGAACAGAGATATGTTCTCTTTAAATAACACCTCATATATAGGAATAATCAACTATCATTCTATTTAGACATGGCTGTTCTTTTCCAGGCTAAAAAAGCCTATTTGGATTAAAATTATTTGTTCCTTTCATAAGTTTAAATAAGTAGTAGAAACAAAAAACTGAAGGGGACTGAATAAGTACATTTTAAAAATAAACTATTTCTTTTTTTTTTTTTTTTTTTTAGGTTTTTTGAGACAGGGTCTCGCTTTGTGGTTCAGGCTGGCCCTCAGCTCAGCCTCAAACTCACTTCACAATCCTCCTGCCTCTGCCTACCGAGTGCTGGGATTACAGGCATGAGCCACCACGCCCGGCACTGTGGTATGTGGTACTGGTTGCTGCTGGGTGTGGGTCTCCACGCCCAGTATTGTTATGTGGTTACGGGGAATTGAACCCGGGCCCTTGCGCTTGCAAGACAGGCGCCGGAACCACTGAGCTAACTCCCCGGCCCAAAAATAAACTATTTCTTCATCTCACTCCAATCAACTAGCAACAAATGCGGGCAGGGCAGCAGGGAGAAATCAATCTTCCTCTGCTGTTGATGGGAATGTAGACTGGTACAACCACTGTGGAGATCAGTGTGGAGATTCCTTAAAAACTAGTACTTGAGGGCTGGGGATCTAGCTCAGTGGTTTCGGCACCTGTCTTGCAAGTGCAAGGACTGGGGTTCCATCCCCGGTATCCACATAACAATACTGGGGGTGGAGACTCACCCCAGCAGCAACCAGTACCACATACCACAGTGCCGGGCGTGGTGGCTCATGCCTGTAATCCCAGCACTTGGGAGGCAGAGGCAGGAGGATTGCTGTGATGTGAGTTTGAGGCTGAGCTCAGGGCCAGCCTGAACCACAAAGCGAGACCCTGTCTCAAAAAACCTTAAAAAAAAAACTAGTACTTGAAGTCCCATTTGACCATGCTATTTACTTGCTAGGTAAATATATAAAAGAACTAAAAGAATCATATCACAGTGACGTATGTATACCCATGTTTATAGCAGCTCAGTTGTTTTTCTTTTGAGATAGGGTCTTGCTCTGTAGTTCAGGCTGGTCCTGAACTCAGCCTCAAACTCAGCAATATTCCGGTCTCTGCCTCCCAAGTGCTGGGATTACAGGCATGAGCCACCATGCCCAGCACTGTTGTATGTGGTTACTGGGGTTGGAATCAGGCCCTTGGCTTGAAAGAAAGGTGCTGGAACCACTGAGCTAAATCCCTGGCCCACATCAGCTCAGTTTATAACAGGTAAATCTAAGGAGGATAAATGGGGGTCACTTATATTCAAATGGATGTACCTGAGTACTTACTCAGAAGTGAAATAAATAGGACACAAATGTGTAAATACTATATCATTTCTCTGGTATGAGAAAATGAATGTATAAATGAGTTCCAAAACGTATGGCAGGTATTGTGAAATAGGAAGAAAATGTTCAAAGGTAAAAAGGAAAAGGGAGGTAGGAGTAAGTAAAGAAGGGAAAGAAAGAATATGATGGTAAAAAAAAGGAAATAAAGGGCCAGGGAGTTAGCTCAGTGCTTCCGGTGCCTGTCTTGCAAGCACAAGGACCTGGGTTTGATCCCTGGTAACCACATAACAATACTGGGCGTGGAGACTCACGCCCAGCAGCAACCAGTAGCACATACCACAGTGCCGGGCGTGGTGGCTCACGCCTGTAATCCTAGCACTCGGGAGGCAGAGGCAAGAGGATTGCTATGATGTGAGTTTGAGGCTGAGCTCTGGGCCAGCCTGAACTACAAAGTGAGAAACTGTCTCAAAAAACCTAAAAAAAAAAAAGGAAATAAAGTCTGTGTATATAGAAGGGAGAAGAGTTGGAGGGAGGGCAGGGGAATGGGAAAAATGAGAACCATGATATGCCACATACAGGTACAAACTCTCAATGTTGAATGTAATCATAATGTATGTATAAAATGTACCAATAAAATCAATTTAAAAATAATAAACGATTTCTGTTGTATTTAATATAACCTTTTACATAAAGTATCAATTAAAAAGTGATTACTTCTAAGAACTATTTCATATTAACTGTATTTTACTAATTCATATGTTAACCATGTAAGTTCTAAATTTCTTTGAATGAGATTAAAAACTTAAAGAAAAAATTATAAATAATAATGCTATACAAAGTATTCTATGTACAGATAAAAAGAAATAACAAACAAATATAAGTTCATTGAGATCTTTCTGTTCACTGTTGATTTTGGTGCCTAAAAAGAGACAAGAGTCATGTGCTTGTTGAATAAATGAATTAAAGTTAATACTTAATTTTGACTGTCTATATATTATTTTTACACTGCTTCTCAATGTATTAATAAAAGATCATTTTCATATATAAATGGACCAAAGGTTGCTTAATATTTTTTTTTTTGAGACAGGGTCTCACTTTGTAGTTCAGGCTGGCCCTGAGCTCACTATGTAGCCCCGCCAAGCCTCAAACTCAGCAATCCTCCTGCCTCTGCCTCCCGATTGCTGGGATTACAGGCATGAGCCACCACATGTGGCACCGTGATATGTGGTACTGATTGCTGGTGGGCGTGAGTCTCCATATTCTGCGTTGTTGTATGTGGTTACCAGGATTGAACCTGGGCCCTTGTGCTTACAAGGCAGGCACTGGAAACATTGAGCTAAATCCCTGGCCCAAAGGTTACTTAATTTTTTTTTTCTTCTTATATAAATTAAATATAT
Organism: Petromus typicus; assembly: GCA_004026965.1. Lineage (NCBI taxonomy): Eukaryota > Metazoa > Chordata > Mammalia > Rodentia > Petromuridae > Petromus > Petromus typicus. Next base: position 11,682 of record PVIR01018045.1, read on the forward strand.
TTATTGCTACTGAAAGAAGTTCTCATTGTTTTCCTTGAAATGATCACAAATCCTGAAGAACTGAAACACAAACAGAATTAGAGTATGCATGGTTTGCAGAATGGCAGTATTTTTAAGGAAAGAATACACAAACCATCCAAAGTGCAGCTTTCAAAACTAAGACTGAACTATGTATTTCCACTTTGATACTTTCTACCAAATGGCAGCTACTCAGTAAAACCATTGCCACTCTATTTGTTTACTCTACCTAAGTTTAGATTGAGAGGATGCTATATGCAAGAATTTCATATATTTCAAAACTAACTTTTACCAGTAAAATAGTTCACAGTTTAGTTAATAACATTAACAACTATAAGTCAGTTTTCTCTAAATCTTATACTTTCTGATTCAGACAAGAAAAAAGTCTTTATTTTTGAAATCTAACCTTAAACTGTTCTTCCAATTTCTCACGAAGAGGGCTCAACTTTTCCAAGCTCTTACTCAGATACACATGACCATGGAATTTAATAAAGGCCTTGATAAAGTCAGAAACACCCCATTTGGTTTTCATCTCATCCCGGCTGAAATGAAAGAAAAATAAAATGAATCTTAAACATCAAAATGGCTAAGATAATTTAAGAGGTTGGCTTGCAAAAACACATTATTTGAGCATTGATATACATATAAGGCGAGGGTTCTGCATCTAACTTTTCAGTTGTAATGACTTAGATGAGTCACTAATCAGCCAGAACAAATCAGACCCTGGGTAAAAGTGAGGAACTATAGAACGTTGCTATGCCCATCTACAGGTTTAGAAATAAGAGAAAAGAAGCGTAGTTCCTTCTAATTTCCTTTATGCCAAAATCTGAAGAACTAAGGCTTCAGGTTATACAAGATTCTCTTGAAAAAGTCAACCCTACCTTTCCAGTGCTTTAGAAAGTGCTTTCTGTAGATTAGTGGAGGCAGCTGGGAAAGGGAACTTCACAGCGATGCTTCTGCAGTAGTAGAAAATTGTGGTCAGATGGTCTCCTTTGGAAGAAGCTAAGATAGCCAACTGATTGTAAGGCTGACCTAAAGAAGAAAGTTAAGATTCTAAAACCCAAGAACACTGATCTTAATATGATAACACAAATGGTTGGCTTTATAACCTTAAATTAATAATTGCCTAAATATCTAATTATAAATGAGCATGAGAGAAAATAGCATATTTTAGAGATAGTACATTCTATCCCTTACACATTTAAAAAATCCTATGACTGGAATGGAGGGCAACTTCAACTAAGGCCTCAGAAAGGGTTAACTAGGAATGTTTGGCTGTGCATGCCCGAAGGGTATTATCTTACCACACTACTTACTTCTGCCATATGAATGTGAAAACAGTCCTAGACAATATAAAATGCTGTGGCTGGACTTTGCTATCCCTGTATTAGTAGACTCTTTCTAGAATCTAAAGGAATTTCAGTGTGGCTCAGCACTAATGATTTATTCTTCCAAATATTTCCTGAAATGTCTTTATTAAGCATTGCTAATGTCGACTTTGGCAAGGCCATCAAAAGACAGAAGTACTAGCTTTTGGTAAGAAATCATTTATATAAGGGGAAATGATAGTATTAAAGACAGAATTATTCTATAAATAAAACTACAGTTGTAGAAACAATTTTATATCACAATTATACATTATATGCCTTTACCCATAGCAAAAGTAATTCATTTGAAAATAGTTCATTTCAGTTATATGAAATGTATAGTTAAAGAAGAATAATATAAAAATCAAAATCAAACTCACATCTATTGCTTTCATCAAACTTGAAAACTGAGCCTGAGTTATGTGCTACAGTGCTATAAAGAAGAAAGAATCATGGTCAACTTCAGGTTGACAGGCCCACTCACCATTGGAGGGGACAAGCTGAGCTGCATGCCTATAGTAGGACTCTGCCTGGCTGGTCTGGTTTCTGTATCGAGCTGAGAATAAGAAAGAGAAACTTAGCTTCAAAAAAAAAAAAAGTACAAAATCCACCAGCAGGGTATTTCCAAAATAGCTAGAGTTTTAAATTCTAAAGACAATAAATAAAGATATTACTAATTTTAAACCTAGATGTACTTTAAAAATAATTAAAGACAGAAAAGACTTTAAAACAAATTAACTATAGGATTATGTGTGAAGTGTCCATCTAGCCTTCCTTATTGGGGACAATCAGCATGTAACCAATTTTAAAGCTTACCTAGCCCCCATTTTGAGGTCCTCCAGTGTCATGCACCACCAGCTCCCACTATGGACTATGCTGGTGACCTGGAGCCGGCCCACAAGAAGGGGTGAGTTATATGGCACTTAAAAACAAAACAAAACAAAAAACACTATACAATATGATCTGAAAATTATGTAATTTCTTCACTATCTTATAAGGTGGTTTAAAAAATGCTTCATATGTATTGCAATATTATGTGTGTGCAAAGAATACATTTAAACACATTACCTTTGAAATCTCCCTGCAGAGCTCACTGCTTACTTTGATGTGATCCTTCTTGGAGCAACCAGTTTATGACATTAAAAAATCTAAAATCTTCAGACTTAAAAAGCTATGATGTATAGTCCTTATTATTTAAGGACAAGGAAAACATAATCCTATAGTAAATTTGTTTTACAATCTTTTAAAATCACCTTAAGAGATGAAAGAGTAACTTCCCACGTAAAATATATGTAATTAAAATACAATTTTAACTTTAAGAAGGTTAACAATTAAAAATGAGCTTTTATTGCACTCGTAGGAAGGAAAAAAGCAGTCTAGCTCTAGCAGAAATAATTAATTATCCCTATTTATTCTAAGAGTATAGATTTTTAATTTAAAAAATGTATCACTCTGATAAATTTAGCTCAGGTTATACTTTTGCTATTTATTATTATTTGCCTTTAATTATATAAAATCTGAATAAAGTTTAAATTTCAACATAAAAAATTATTTCCTTAAGTTCCTTTACCAAACCCAAAACACTCAGGTTTCTTAAAATGCATTTGGTGATTTCCTCTTAGGACAATCTAAATTGTGTGGACATATTCGGCCTAAAGGAATTAAGTTTCTTCCTATGACTAGCATAAAGAAAAGGAGGAATGCATTATCAGTTCCTTCATGTCAAAGACTCACCAATGTCTCCAAGGTGGACGAGGCAGTGCTGGCAGATATAGGAACAGGAGCTAGACTGTGGCTTCACTATGGCGCTGGTATGCGTCTGTTTATTGCTGATAATTCCCAACTGGGAGGACTTCACACGGCATGGTAAATCTACATTAAACACTGTACACAGTTCTTGTAATAACTAAAAGAAAAACATATATAATTTTTAGTAGAAAGATGGAAGTGTTTTAACAGTAAAGTTTGTATGCTGTAAGATATATATCTAGTATCATTCCTTGGACCTGGGCAAGAACTATATGAAAAATATATGGTAATATCAGGATAATATCATTTGATATAAAACTTATCTTTTGAATTTTCCACATCAGAGCATTGTAGGATATACATTTTAAATGGAACAGAGATATTTTTTACATAGGTTATTTACCTGAATAGGGATTTTGGACTCATTTAGCAAGCAAAGAAAAGCAACCCATAAAATGATTTACCTAGTTCTCTCAAATATATATATATATATATATATATAAAACCTTTCTCTTATGTTTTATTTGCTGTTTCTATTTCTTCATCTGAGAAATGCCTTCATTTCAGATGCTCATTTTTGAAATGTGGCTAAATTTTGGGAGTCTGATTTTTAAAAAGTTCTCTATATATTCTAGATTGTAGTCTTTCGTCTGAAGAACAAAAATTTTCCCCCCACATTGTGGAGACTTTGAAGGGAGGGCATGGGAATGGGAAAAAGTAAGAATAAAGATGTATGTATAGGTACAAATTTTCAGTGATGAATGTGATCATAAATTCTACCTAAAATGTAACCACAAAAACTTAGAGAAACATGAAAATACTTTAGTTTATGACATTAAAAATCTGACTTAAATGCAAGACAAAGTATTTGGAAAACTTTTTTGATATTTACTTCCTTTTTTTGATATGGAGGTCTCAATATGTTGCCCAGGTTGGCCTTTCATTTTCTTGAATTCTAAGCCAAGTCACATGTCTTTACATTTATAGCAGAACTCACAATATGACAGACTTGAATTAGATTCTTCATTCTTCCCTCTTCTAGTCTTCCTCTTGGTCAGAGGTAATGCCTCTACTGTGAACATCTATTATTCCATTCTTTTCTGTTTCTGGCCTATCACCTTCTCCCCATTTCTTCACCTATAACCTCTCACGTATCTGTCCTGTGGCTTGGACACATTAAAGTTTCTCACAGAAAACAAAAATGTAAGACAATAACAACAGCAAAGAAAACATTCTCCTTGGACTCTAAATTCCTCCCCAGCAAACTTCTAATGTCTCTTCCTTTAAAAAAATTCCTTCAGAAGAGGGCAAGTTATCCGTATCTGCTTCTCAGTTCCTGCCCGATTTTTTTTTTTGAGACAGGGTCTCGCTTTGCGGTTCAGGCTGGCCCTGAGCTCAGCCTCCAACTCACATCACAGCAATCCTCCTGCCTCTGCCTCCCGGAGTGTTGGGATTACAAGCATGAACCACCACGCCCGGCACTGTGGTATGTGGTACTGGTTGCTGCTGGGTGTGGGTCTCCACACCCCATATTGTTATGTGGTTACCGGGGAATCGAACCCGGGTCCTTGCGCTTGCAAGACAGGCACCGGAACCACTGAGCTAAATCCCTGGCCCTCCTGCCTACTTCTTAACTGACTACCATCTAGCTGGATCCTCACATTTCAACATCTATTACTGCTCTAAACAAACAAACAAACAACACTATCAGACAATTAAACACTGAACAGCTAAATACAAATACAATGCTACTGGGCCTATTCTTTCAAAACAGAACATATGGTTCATCACTCAATTTTTCTAGTCTTAGACTTATTTAATTACATTTTTTCAGTTTCCTTCATTCAAAGGCTTTCCTTATCCCGAGTGAAGTATTTAATTCTTGGTCCCCAGACAATTCTTTATGTTGTATTCCTGTTTACTTAAATCTTTAAAAATATGTCCATTTAAATGATGTTTTCTGAAATTATATTTATTAAGTGTCTGGCAATCACTCATGATAAGCAACAGAGATTCAAATATGTAAGAAAAATCTACATCCCTCTTAAAAGTGTTCATAGAAGAAAAGAAGGGGATAAAGTGTTATAGAAAAATAACAGATATAGGAAAGGGGGAGGAGAAAAAACACAACACACAACATAAATCAACAGAATACTCTGTATTTATAATAAACTTCATTCCCTAGGTAATTTCATATATTAGTCCAACTCTACCCTTGTGGTAAACTAGTGGCAACATAGTATATGGAGGTAAAAAGCTCCATTTTTTTCACCAAAGGAAGTGAAATCAATAGGAAGTATCAAGCCATCTGACTAAGTTCACAGATTTAGAAATACTTTGATCTTATCACTTTTTCTAACACATACAAAATTCATAATAAAAATTACTGTGTAACATCTCAAAGGGCATGGCAAAATAAACCAAAAGGCACTTCTTTATTCTAACACAAAAACCACTTTGATAATTGAATGTAAGTCCTATGTGCCCTTCCTTACTAAGCATAGGAATTATCTACTTCATTTTCCTTATGCCGATACACCTGTAAAGAGAAAGAAATTTTGCTGACATAAAATCAGTTTAACATGTTAAAACCCCAAGTTAATGAGGAAACAGAAAAGGCACAAAGAACAGCAAAAGAACAACAAAAACTAGAAGTAAAAAAAGTGGAAGATAAAAAGCAAAACTAGTGGAAGATGACAAGAAAACATGAGAATAAAGAATTGAGATCAGCAGGCACTGAAAGAATAGACGGGAAATCTAGGTAAGACTGAGTATCAAATCAAGGGGAAAGAAAAGAGAATGATCACAAGAAGTACATCAAATATGGCCTGAACAGCACACAGAATGGCTGTTTCTGCCTGAATCCGGGAGCTGAAAGAATAAATATCAGAGAAAAAGCTTTTCCCTGGAAAATAAAGCAGTATTTTGTTTAAAGAGAGTAACAAAGTATGACCACGTAGTTCACAAGCTAGACCTGTTTGGCAGTTATTCTGTTAGAATTAAATACTACAGGTGTATAGGTTTATTCTCATGACTGCTTACTTGGTAGCAGATTCCTAAATGTGGGTGGGTGGCTGAGATAAGAAGCTCACGTCATTAGCCTATGGTACTGGGAGCTGCTCTGAAGGCTAGAGCCGAGTATTAATGCCTTTTGTTCTCCTCAAACTCTAATCATAGAATTATAGAACTGGAAAGGGGAATCTGATGAGCATTTATCCACACTACTCTTTTTACAGTGACTACTGCCCAAACTGTCACATTAGACAACACTGAAGTAGCGCTACAAAATTTTTGGGGTCTGTTATTCAAGGGATCTTTACAATATTTCATTTCTTCTCTGCTCTTTATGCCAAGAACGAAGGAATGACTATGAAGGCACTGATTCCAACACAGAAACTTAATGAAATACTCTTTTTCCCTTCTGTTTTCTTAGAATAAGGATTATTACTCTGTTCTTTGATATACAAAAATAAACCTACCGTAGAATGTTGAATCTTTGTGAATTTGGTTTTTACTTAAAGCACCAAGTTTTAACTGTTAACAAGTAAGAAGTCAAAACTATCTTCAACTATCTTCACTCCAATCAGATTTCTATTCCTACCAATCTGCTGTAGTTACATTTTATTAAAGCCAAGTTACCATAAACTATAAGATGAATCTTTAGTGTATATAACACCAAGATAAAAAATCCAATTAAATGGTGACTTGACTTTAGTTCTATTAGTGTTGCTATCTGAAGTCTAATGCAAATTTACCTCTTATAGTGACATTAAATATGAAAAAAGTAACAGAAATGAGAAAATATAGTACTCACTGTTCATCAATGACTCCCAAGTTTTCAAATCTAATTGGTCACTTTTTTGTATGTGGTTAGTGGAGATCAAACCCGGCACCTTGCACTTGCAAGGCAGGCGCCAGAACCACTGAACTAAATAAACCCTGGCCCTAACTGGCCATTTTAAAATCTTACTTGACTTTTCACCAGCACTCAAAAGGACTGATCACTCTTTCTGTCACTCAGATGCTTTTCTTTTGCCTTTCAAAGCACTTCTCCCTAAATTTCTTCTACTACAATAGTGACTCCTGTGTAAACCTGTTTGCGTCTGGTAAATCAGGTATCTTCCTGCTGCACCCATGAGACATCTCTTAAATGTCTGAGAAGCATTTCTCTTCATGAAGAAAGTTGCTTTCTTCTGGTGATTTGCTTAATAGTAAATGAGATAGCCAATTAGTTGTTCTTCTAGTTATTATTATTATTATTATTTTATTTTTTTATTTTTATTTTTTTTTAAGGCAGGGTCTTGCTTTGTAGTTCAGGCTGGCCCTGAGCTCAGCCTCAAACTCACATCACAGCAATCCTCCTGCCTCTGCCTCCCAAGTGCTGGGATTACAGGCGTGAGCCACCATGTCCAGCACTGTGGTATGTGATACTGACTGCTGCTGGGCGTGAGTCTCCACACCCAATATTTTATGTGGTTAACCGGGGTTGAAACTCGGTTCCTTGCGTTTACAAGACAGGCGCTGGAACCACTGACCTAAATCTCCGGCCCATTTCTTTAGGTTTTTTGAGACAGGGTCTCACTTTTGTGGTTCAGGCTGGCCCTGAGCTCAGCCTCAAACTCAACATCACAGCAATCCTCCTACCTCTGCCTCCCGAGAGCTGGGATTACAGGCGTGAGCCACCACAGCCGGCACTGTGGTATGTGGTACTGACTGCTGCTGGGCGTGAGTCTCCCTGCCCAGCACTGTATGTGGTTGCTGGGGGATTGAACCCCGTCCCTTGTGCCTGCAAGACAGGCCCTGGAACTAACTCCCTGGCCCTGTTCCTCTAATTATTAACTCTGATTTACCTTCTGTTATTGATGTCACAAATATAATCCAATCCATCAGAAGTTATGGCCATACCTCAAAACTCCCCATTTTTTTCTACAAAGCATTCTAACTTATTTTCCGTACTTTACCTCAAAAAACTTTTAAACATGAAAGCCTGAGCATTTACTCCCTTGCTTACTTATACTTCAATGGCATGAAGTTACACTAAGTATTAAAATTCAAAACTCATTTTGGCCTATGAGGCCATACAATGTTCTGAAATTGGTCTACTTCCTCAATCTGGGACCTTAATCTGCACTATTTATAACCAAGAAAGAGGTAGGTGTGTTGTTGTTAGTAATATACCTTTACCTTTCAATGTTAAAACCACGACAATATAAAAATATAAGGGAAAGATCTTATTAGTGTTGATATCTGAAAAGTCTAAATTAGCACATTGTGAGAATAAAGTAGTTTATTGATGCTTATCTTCCAACTGTTCTAACTGGTGAATGACTGCCTGTGATTTCCCTGCAGACAGGGAAGAGTCAATGTTTACCACAGAAACTGTAAAAAATTAATTCTGAAATTATATTGCCATGTATTGCCCTTAAAAAAATAAATTTTCATTTTTGAGAAATGTGAATTATGCAGCTTATAAGATGTCTGTGTAAATCCATGACTTCTGAACAGAAATTGTGATTCCTGTTTTCCTTTCTTGCAGATTTTTTTTCTCTAGTCAGATAAAAAAAGAATCATTTTCAACATGACAAGTCAATCTTTGTAACAGCTACTATAAAAGTGCACTACAGAGATGGATGCCTTTCCTTCCCAACACACTACCTTCCTCTCCAGCTGCACTATCTCCTGCAGTTAAGTTCCCATTTCTGCCTTTCACTGACTACATGGGGAAGGGAAAGAGATCTGAATCAGAAACAAGACTGAATCTTTAGAACATTAAAACAAGATTACGTTTCAGAAACTGAAAGCAACTGCAATGTTATATAATCTGTTTAGGAATTTCGAAATTTAAAAGAACACAGATAAAGGCAATGCATAGGTGGATGTAACATTTGTGTTAATATTTGACAGATTGGAAACTACTCAATACAGTCAAAATACATACACAGTTTGATATCTTTTTTTACTTAACTATAGTATATCATTTTTTATCTTTAAAAACTTTATGCTTTTTAAGCTTCATAGTTCCCTTTTACAGTTGTGCCATAAATTATTTAACCATTAGTCCACTACTGGACACTGGTACTGTTTTCAAATACTGAAATTTGAATTGTAGTGTCCACTTGTCCCTCCAGATGTGATTATCATCATTACAAAACATCCACTGAGCTACGCACAAAGGAAGAAATGTAAGAAAATCTATGCTAACTTTTGTACTTCAAAAAGGGCTAAAGAAAGGCACAAAAGGAGAAATTAACCAAAAGTGTTGTAAATGATGACCTTTTGGAAAAACAATAATATCCACATACAAATATTTAAGCTTTTACTAGCCTAATAATTTCAATTTAAAGAACTGGTGTCAAGAAAATATTCAGTATATGGGAAAATGCTTTATATCATGTCCATTAAACTATTTAACAAGCAAAAGCCTATATTGTTTATAAAGCAGATATAAATGTGGCTCTAACCATAAAAAAGTACAAAAACGTTGTAAGGATGTATGTCAAAGTTATAATTTGTCTTGAAAAGCTTGGTGCAGTGGCAAATGCTTATCATCCCAGCTACTTGAGACGCTGGGTCAAAAGGATTTAAAGTTCGAGTCCAGATTAGGCAACTCAGGAAGATTCTGTCTCAAAATAAAATTTAAAAAGGACCATGAAAGTAGTACAGGGGTAAAGCCCTTGCTCAGCATGTGTGAGGTCCTGGGCAACAACAGTAACAGCAACAAAACAGCAATTTAGCCCGAGGGGGAATGAATGAAAGAAGTTTTGGACTTTGTGTCGCTTTGAATTTAACCTGAAATTATGCATTGTTTTTATAGTCCAGAAACAAAAGACAACTCTACCATAGACATCCTTTCATGCAGACTAGGTATTTCTCACATTCTCAGTATTTAATAATTTGCCTTATAAACTGTAGGCTTCTAACAGATACATATAGAATCCGTCAGTTTTTATTATCTACTTACTGGTACACCAATGCCTTTTTCTTTTTTTCTTTTTTTTAAGGTTTTTTTTTGAGACAGGGTCTCACTTTGTGGTTCAGGCTGGCCCTGAGCTCAGCCTCCAACTCACATCACAGCAATCCTCCTGCCTTTGCCTCCCGAGTGCTGGGATTACAGGCGTGAGCCACCATGCCCGGCACTGTGGTATGTGGTACTGGTTGCTGCTGGGGTGAGTTTCCACACCCAGTATTGTTATGTGGTTACCCACAATCGAACCCGGATCCTTGTGCTTGCAAGATAGGCACCGGAACCACTGAGGTATATCCCTGGCCCACCAATGCCTTTTTCTGAAAGTAAACTCTCTCTAAAAGTATAAATTTACACTGCTAACAGTTGGCATAAATCTGAAGATCAATTCTGAGAATAAGAACTATACTTGAGTGGTTTCGATGATGAACTGTGATGAACATTCTTACTCTAAAGAAAGTACATTTTCTGAAAGATGACAGGTATTTGATATTTTTCAATAGAGATTATTTTTGTTTTTTTCAAATAAATGGTGTAATAGGAATAAAACCAAACCATAGCAGGTGACAACCAACTTCTTCAGTAAAGCCACAGGCAGAGGTGGTACAAGTTCAAGAGCCTGAAAATCTTGTCCTCCTATAAGATGCTAATTTATATACAAAACTTATATACATTTAATCTATATATTTATTACAAATAAATGAGTTTTCTAAAAGATTACGCTCAAAGAAAATTCCAGAAATAAGATTTATTTATGCCTTTACCTGACTGATATAGAAGTAATATCAGGATGTAATAGGACAAGAGAAAATGTGTGACAATGATAAATAAGAGGTTATTATTCAAACTACAGAAAAGCCACTCCATTTTCTTGGGTATTTTAAAAACATTTCAAGGTCACAATAAATTCTACAATATAAATAATATGTGGAAAGCTTGTTTGATACAAATTTTAACTATTTATCTGGTTCAATATAACTGCCAATTTTTTGGTTTTATTCTTTAGAGAGAGGATCTTGCTACATAGTTCAGATTGGCCTAGAACTCACTATTTTCAGGTTGGCCTATGAACTCACCTAGGCTGGCCTTGAACTCATGGCAATCCCTCTTGCTTCAGCCTTCTGAGTGCTGAGATTACAGGAGTACGGCACATACCCGGTTGTTACAATACATATAAATTCACATTTGCTCTAATGCCCCTTGTAGCCGACTCCTGCTTTTTCTCTAATGCTTTGCTGTCATTAACCCTGTTTTGTTCATACACTTACATCTTCAATCTATAAAACAAAACATCAACCTGAGAGTATTTTTTTTTTAAGGGTCTTATGGTAAATAATTTCAGACATTTATATTCACTTGAGATGAATAGGATTGACCCCTGGCTTATGCATGTAGTGGTACACAAAAATGCATATGCAATAAAGATGTGCACAAAGAGCAGAGTGTTTGTCATTAATACTAGGAAAACTTAAATAATGCAGAACTCACCTGCGTATAGAAGCCACTAGCTGCTTCTAGGAACAGGGAAAGGTTTGCCTGAACTTCACTCCGATTTGGGTTTGCTCGATTCTTTGCTTGGCCTTGCAGTGTTGTAATCTGATTCTTAAAGGCATGATTCCAGCTGAAAACAAAATATAATTCTATTTGGTTTAGCAGTGACTCACTGGGCAGACACTGGTCCCCCTGAGAACAAGAAAGAACTGTTTGTTATAATTATACCACCCCAGAGAGTAAACCTGCATTCAAGTTATTCATTTATATAAAATAACTTTATGCTCCTCATTTTTTTTTGTTTTTTTGAGACAGGATCTTACTTTGTAGCTCAGGCTGGCCCTGAGCTTAGCCTTGAACCCACAGCAAACCTCCTGCCTCTGCCTCCCGAGTACTGGCATTACAGGTGTGAGTCTCCATGCCCAGTATTGTTGTATGTGGTTACCGGGGATCGAACTGGGTCCTTGCACTTTCAAGGTAGGCGCCAGAACCACTGATCTAATTCCCTGGCCCTAAATTCAGTTTTTAAAACAGTCATTCTCTAACTTGAAAATCATAGGAGAGGAAGAGAAAAAAAACACAGATAAAGTTTTTCCAATCTACCTAATATGCTCCTAATTATTAAAACCAATTTGTAAAGTTCTAGAGCATAATGATTTACAAGTTCAATCACTCTCTAATATTGCTGATGACATCTTATCCTTGACTCTAGGATCTCAACTACGGATACTGACTGATTGTTATTTAACTCATATTTTTTTTTTTTTTTAAGGTTTTTTGAGACAGGGTCTCACTTTGTGGTTCAGGCTGGCCCTGAGCTCAGCCTCAAACTCACATCACAGCAATCCTCCTGCCTCTGCCTCCCGAGTGCTGGGATTACAGGCGTGAGCCACCACGCCCGGCACTGTGGTATGTGGTACTGATTGCTGCTGGGTGAGTCTCCACGCCCAGTACTGTATGTGGTTACCGGGGATCGAACCCAGGCCCTTGCTCTTGCAAGACAGGCGCCAGAACCACTAAGCTATATCCCCGCCCCCCAGAAAGATTTTTCTAAGGTTTTTTATAAACCAGGCTCAAATGTAGGACTCCATATAGAGCCAAAAATTCTTAGTACTTGAGATACTTGTTTTGTTTTGATGTCTTAAAAGAGCTGTTCTTAATAAACATTTTCCTCTCACCTTCAAAGACTGTATTTGAAATACTAATGACCAAATATTTTGTTTAAAAGAAAAAAAATCACAAATATTAGAACTCCTCTCTCTATGGAAAAATGTTGCTCTGGAGTAGGGTAAGAAACAACCAGGCAACCAATCAATCTTAAAGTTGTTATGAATCTTTTTTTTTTTTTTTTTTTTAGGA
>PVIR01018045.1:24729-35212 GCA_004026965.1 Petromus typicus
GAACCACTGAGCTAACTCCCCGGCCCTGTTATGAATCTTAATCTTACAGGAATATCCCAAATGATAATACTTACAGGTCTTGTTCTACTTTCTTGTCTAAAGCATATTCCAAATCAGTAACTAGCATTTTCTGGTACAGGTCCTGCAGAGCCTGCCTGGATGTCCAGACCTCAGCTGGACCCAGCTTAGAATCTGAGGAACAGAACAAAATAAAACACAGACAAACAGCTTAAAACACATAGCACACTAATAAATTCTTTCCCTCTCTATGCCTCAACCACAGACTGCTGAAGTTTTATACAAATGACTTTCATTCTTTGGCTAATGACTAAACCTGGCTTAAAACATTTTTGCACCACCTAGAAATAACATCATGAAACAAAAATGGCTTCTGCAAAAAAGGCAAAGATTTACACTTTGCTTTTGATTTAGATTTCTGTCTATCTTAGGTTCCTATCATAGGCAGCCATATGCCTCATGGTAAGTCATTTTAATGAAATAATGGGTTACCAAAGTTGGGCAGTATTTTTTTTTTGATCCTTATAACTATTTTTTTTTTTTTGTCCAAAATAGCTTTTCCCTTTTTATTTTGGATAAAAATTTACTTATTTTAAATGTTTCCCACAAATGTGATCACAGAATTTTCACATCAGTTCACTAGTAGTTGCTTGGGTATTGCCCTATACTATATATTTCAACCCAATAAAGCCATGGCAGTGAGAATCGCTTTAATGATAAACTGTTTTCTAAGACACTGGAAATAATCCACATCTGCAATTTCATGTAAAAGAAAGCTGGTAAAACACTGAGATTAAATTGCTGAAGCAGCCAGATAAGAGACTAAGTGTAAAATAAAATCAGTTAAGTTAGACTCTATGTACATTATAAAATTGGGGCCACACTGTCCGCCTGAGTCCTCCAGGGCACATTAACCTTGAGGACTACTGACTGACTTCTTGAGCAGTTCAGTAACAGACAGTAAGATGCCTCTATAGAAAAACTCAGTAATAGGCTTTTCAATTATAGTATTCATTTTCAATAACCAGTTAAACTAACTGAATTCACTTAAGAAGTCTATTGCTGAATAATTATATAATCTTCACTCCTGTTTAAGTTTTCTAACAGTGTCTATAGTCCCCATGATCCTATTCTGCAAACAGAATCTTCTGGATACAGTATTTGAGTCAGTGCTCACAGAAGTTTAATGGTTGGTAAGAATAAGTCTAATATCAGTTTCTTGGTCTCTTATTAAGTTTTTAATCAATAACAGATCTGTAGATTCGCTCAACCCTGCTTCAATGTACTAATGGCAACAGGAGATAAGAGACCAACAACCCTGATCTATCATTTACATGAATAGGCAACCTTCTAGCTAAAGTTTCTGTCCATTCAAATGTCCCCTATAAAAGCCAAACCCTAAGACTACTTGAGAAGAAGCACATGGCATAGGTAGCTTGATGTTGTTCCGTGTACCATTTTTGTCACACGATGTAGACTGCACTTGGAAAGCCATTTCAGGAGCCACAGTTGTAGCTCACAGCTGGCATTGATAAAAACAATATGGATGACCAAGACACATTTGTTCACCAATAAGAACAGAGGTGTCTTATACTAAGTAAACCTATGATTAGTGTTCCTCCTCTTTGTATCCTGAACACAAATACAGTAAGACTGCCCATGAGCTCTTATATTAGCCTGTAGTTCTAGAAGTTGAGGAAGACATCTCAACAATCCACACCCTTCCTGACTATAAATGATAAATATTTAAAGCAAGTAATGAATTATTATCTCTTTTAGCAATGAGGACAGTATTTTGTGCTAAAAAGAATATAGGAAAGAGAATTATCTTTCTATTAATTTAATGGTATAAAATAAGTTGTGGAAAAGAAATAAGCCAGACAGTACCTGTCATGTCAGCCTTCAGGACTTCTGCCTGCCTAGATAGGGAAAAAAAATTTATCAGTTAGAAACTAACCAACATAGTAAGAGATAACTGAAATCATGTACTACACAATCAGGCTACACAGCAGCTAACCTTGTGGTACTGCAAATTGTCCCTCTCCCCAACATCCAGGACAGCATTAAGTCTTAGGACAATGATATCATTGTT
The DNA here is from genome assembly GCA_004026965.1 of Petromus typicus. Taxonomy (NCBI): domain Eukaryota; kingdom Metazoa; phylum Chordata; class Mammalia; order Rodentia; family Petromuridae; genus Petromus; species Petromus typicus. Next base: position 26,840 of record PVIR01018045.1, read on the forward strand.
TAAGTTTATATGATCATCAGTGACCAAGCAGTTTACTTTGTTTTCCTCCAAATCTGACTGCCAAATGGCAGCCACATATTTTAGAGAAAATAATTCTCACTTACTAATTTCTTGCTACATTTACATAGCCTTCTCCTTTGTGTTGGTAAAACCCGAAAGGTATTTTACCTCTTGCTTAAAACTACAGTTTCACTTAGATATGCTCTGTATAGCATTTCTTCTTCTTCTTTTTTTGAGATAGGGCCTCGCTTTATAGTTCAGGCTGACCCTGAGCTCACTATGTAGCCCAGGCCAGCCTCGATCAAACTCATAGCAATCCTCCTGCCTCTGCCTCTTGAGTGCTGGGATTACAGGTGTGAGCCACCATGCCCAGCACTATGGTATGTGGTTACTGGGAATCAAACTTGGGACCTTGTGCTTGCAAGGCAGACACCGGAACCACTGAACTAAATCCCTGGCCCCTTTATGGCATGTCTTAATGGACTTGTTCCTTTGATTAATTTCTCCCACTTTTGACAACTCTGAAATTTTCCTCTCTACTCAGCCTTTCCTTCTCTTTGGTACTTTAACAAGTACTGACCTCTCTTGCATTCTAAACTTTCTACCTCACACTGCCCTGTAGTTGTTGCCTTCTTTTCCCCTGTCAACTTCTTCAAAATTCCTTGAATTTAAGAGTGCCAAACCCTAAATAATAGCTACCAGCATTCCTCACCTTTTTATTTCTAGTTTTTTGTTTACCTTAGCAAATGTAGCATGTTTTCTAGTTGTGGATGGGGGAAGTCTGGAAGTCGTCTGCAACAACTTCCTCCAGATTCCTAATATCTGCCAACTCCTGAGAACGTTATCTACTAAGCATATCTTATACCTTTCCTTCATATCCTCTATGGTCACACTCATTCAACTTATAAATATTCCTTGCCCGAAAACATACTTAAATTGCTCTCTCCACTTCGCCCTTGCCTCATTTCATGTGTTCTCCCATTGCTGTAACAAGAATCTTTAAAATGCACACTAGATCTATCAATGCGCCGTTTAGAATAAGTTTTTGAATGACTTCCCACTGTTCTCAAGGTACAGAACAAAATAGTTACCAAAGTTCCCTACCAAATTCTAGTCTCTGAATTCTCCTCTCCTACCCTTCCCACTGGCCCACCTCGATCTCCATGTTCTATCATGGAGTTGTGGTATGAAGCTTCCTTCACACTCTGGCCTTTGCATAAGACATTTCCTTTACTAGGAACGCTTTCCCTCCCTCTTGGTTAATTACAATTCATTCTTTGAGTCAGAATATTACTTCCATGACAAAATCATCTAGATTAAGACCATTCTTATTAATGTTCTGCAAGACTGTATATATTCCTTTTTAGTATATATCATACCTTTTAAGACTGCTCACTGTGGTAGTCAATTAACTTATTTTGGGATCCACCCGGAGGAGGTGGTGAAGTGCATTAGTGGGTCTGCTGGGTGGGGCGGGTATGCAGGCTTGGCTTTGGGGTCTGTATCTGATCCCTTCCCCCTTCTTCTCTGGCAGTATTCTCCTATTTTGCTTCCTGGGGGCCACAAACCACACAGTTTTGCTTTGCCATGGCTTTCTGCCATGATATTCTGCCTTGTAGCCAGTAGTATGGACTAAATTCCCAGACACTGGCAGGCAAATTCATCCTTTCCTTTTTTAAGCTGTAAGATAATGGATCACGGTGTTTCAATGACTACAGAAAAGAGTGATTACCAGAGGCTAGGGAGGGTACTGAACCCTAACACTATACCCTACAAATAAGCACAACTACTAGGTACCAATTAAGAACAATTTAAAGGTTTAGCTACATACATTTGAGCTTTCTGTCTTGAACAATGTTTCTGACCGGAAAGCTTGAGAAAATTATGATTCTAAAATTTTTACCACTAATGTTTTTACAGAATTAGGTATTTAATAGCATTACGAATTTTAGTTTGATTTTACAATGTAAAGTGAGTTCTTTAACCATACAGCCTTATCTTCACTGTCCATTTTGAGTGTTAAAATCTGCCATTAAAATATTTCCATAAGGCTAATGGCTTATGCATTTTAAAAACTAAGGTCATACAACTTGATAAAATATACATATACGCCATCCTACCAAATTCACAACTCTTCTTCCCTTCCATGCAATACTATAATTCTTAATAAAGTCTTACCTTTCCTTTCTTATTGTATATGATATATAAGAAATCAAATGAATGAATATTTGATTTCATACAAATGCTTCAAGAAAGACTAACATGAAGTGGCTATTATTTTACTTAAAAAAAAAAAAACCCTACACCTCAATTTTGCTGGTTTTGTTTAAAGACTTTCAATAGATCAACAATACATTTTCTAGCCAATGCTTATCTAAAAAGAAAAACTTTAATATTTTCCTTGGCAGAAAGCATAGCAACATGAGCTCTTTTATTCTTAAGCTGAAGGAATTAATGAAAAGTATGAATAAACCAAGAATCCAAAAATTAAATCATTATTCCTTTAGTAATGAAAAGCATTAATAGCTATAAAATATGAGGTTTTAAGTATATTAAACACAATGTCTTAGTTATCAGGTAATAAGAGAAATTAAGTACTTCTGTTAAGCAATAAAAACGATCAAAAGGCTGAATAAAATGCAACGTCTAGTGACAAGTATGTTGAAAGTTAACACTCTGAAACAAAACTCATGGAGACAACACTCATCAAAATCTACAAGTACATTCTGATACTGTAATAACACTATGTACTGCACTTACACACTGTTCTAGGGGTTTTACGTAAAACAATCATTTAATTCACACTGATGGGAAAGCTAGAACATACTGTGGTTCTAAGTACTATTACTGTTCCCATTTTGTACTTGAAGTAAAAACAAGGAGACGGGCTATAAACAACATGGCTAAGATCACAGTGGTAAGTAGCAAAAGCAGTATTTGAACTCAGTTTGTCTCCAGAGTCCAGCTTCTAGCCATTAAATCAATTTTTGTCTTGTATAAGAGTAAAAGAAAAAAAAAAAGCAGAGTATTTGATTGTAATAGTTCACAGAATTGGAGCATTCTGTACTTTACCATTTTATGATCATTTTTCTAATGTCACTAGAGGAAAAAAACCCTAAAATTTGAGCTGTCTTCTTAAAAAACAGCCTGATCATACTTAGCATTGATATAACAGTGCAAGGTAAAAAAAGGTAATCTCTTAAGAATATATACTGTAAAATTTGGTTTAAAAATCTGAGATTTCTGAATGATAGGCACACAAAATGAGAGATTCCTTCCACACGAACTCTAGACCCCTTTTTTGCAAAGAGAATTCAGAAATATAAACCGTTTTTTTTTCTGAGACAAGGTCTCACTTTGTAGTTCAGGCTGGCCCAGAGCTCACTATGTAGCTAGGCGAGCCTGGAGCTCACAGTAATCCTCCTGCTTCTGCCTCCCGAGTATTGGGGTTACAAACAACGTAAGGCACCACGCCCAGTATTGTGGTATGTGGTATTGATTGCTGGTGGGCATGAGTCAACATGCCTGGCTCTGTTGTATGTAGTAGTTGGGGAAACACTTGGTCCCTTGTGCTTGCAAAGGAGGCACTGGAACCACTGAGCTAAATCCCCGTTCCAAACCAATATTTTCTAAACTCACAACTGCCCAGCAAAGGCAAATAACGCTCTTTTGTTTTGGAAAAAGTATCTAGAATACTTCTTTTTGAAAATGTAAGCAAAAGCCAAGGTAGGTTTTAATTTCTCACTTTGCTCATTTTTTCCACAGTCAGGAACAATCTTGGATACAATGATATTTATCAATTATAATCTACTCATAATCTCACATGCTTAATACAGTTGCACATGTGCATACACTTATGCACACAAACACAGAAACACATACACAATATATAGCTCTCTAAAACCTCACCAAGTCTTATGGTATAAATCAGAGGAAAAACAAATCACTGCCATACTACTGTATTTCATTTAGAAAAGAGAATCTAGGAAAAATGCTGCTTTTCTCAGTCCGTATTAATAAAAACACTGTTTCTCTCTATGGCACTTTATCTTGCATTTTTCAAGTCACCTAACATTCCAATGCTCAATACCATAAAATTTACTCTTTACTTGCTTTGAAAATGCATGCCTAGTTTTACAGTATTAAGGGCCAGGGCTTCTTTGAGAATTTCAAGGATGAAAGGGCAAAAGAAACAATACAATAAAAGCACTAGGCTAGCGCATGAGGCAGACTGGAGCACAATGAAAGGCAAGACGATGTTGTTAGAGCACCAAGGAAGACAAGAGTGTTTCGATCTCTATTCTTTAAGCAATACAAAACCAATGCTGAATTTTAAGTAAGGGTACAGCATTGTTAGATCTGCATTTTAAAAGATTACTACAATATGTATGAAATATGGATTTTAAAACATCAAGACTACAAATGAGGTGATAATACCAAAGGGTTGAAAAACCCAGATTAAAAAATACCCAGGAGTTGTAACTAGCAGACTAATTACTAGCAGTCTAAAATCAGTTCCAGGTTGTTAGCTACAAGAGCTGAGTATCTGAGAAGATGGAGGGAGTGTGTAAACTGGCACTTAGAAATGATAAATAAGGTAAGTCACAAAATCAAAGGTAAGTGATTTCTCAAAAAAAAGGAAAGTAATCTGACTGAGACTTCCGACTTACTTTTGATCATTTAGTTATTTGTTAGTCAGGTGTTCCTTCTCCACTGCGGTTTCATGGGATCCCCATTTCTAAAGGGCCACACTGGGTTTAAGATGACAAAATTTTGAGGTGGTGCTAAGAAAAAATTCTAGGTCCTCTACCACGATATAATACGAAGCAACAAGGAAAAGAAAAGGTGGGCAGGGGATTTAGCTCAGTGGTTTTGGTGTCTGCTTGGCAAATCCAAGGCCCTAAGTACCATATAACACACTGCTAGGTGTGGTGATTCACACCTGTCAGCCTAGCATTCAGAAGGCAGAGGCAGGAGGATTGCTGTGAGTTTGAGGCTGGCCTGGGCTACATAGTGAGTTCAGGGCCAGCCTGTACTACAGTGAGACCCTGTCTCTTAAAAAAAAAACCAAAACACAGAAAAGGTTTTGATGTCATGAAGACAACATGCATATTACTTTTTACTTTTTTCTCTCTAAACACTAGTACTGATTACATTATTTAACAAGTATGCTTTAAAAGTAAGACCTAACACATCAAGCAAACTATAAATAACAAATGCAGTGTTTGCATAATATATTTTAATTCCACCTGCTAAAGATTAATGAGTAGTCTAATAGTATATTTTGATCACTTATTATTTGTCAGGTATTATATTCTCGCTTCCATGTATTAGAAAACCTTTAAATATCAGCAATTCTATCAGGTCAAAAGACCCTCATTTGCTGATAAAACAAAGGCCCAGAATGGCTAAGCAACTTGGCCAACATCACGTAATAGGAAGCAGCAGAGCACAGGTTCCATCTAGAAACCTCAGAGTTTTAAAGTATTATACAGTAAAGCAGGTTTTCTGAAATAACTTGTCTATAGGTTTCGTTTCAGTTGTTTCATTTAAAACCTCTCAGTTAAAAACCATGATTTAGTACACGTTCTATCATTATAAGATACTAGAGCAATAGTTAGTTACTAACTTGTCGTGTAGAATAGTTTTCTAGCACTTTACCATACACCATTTCTTTCTTTCTTTCTTTTTTTAAATATACTATTTCTATTGGTAGTTGGGAGGCTGACCTACATCCATATTAATGTAATGTAAAATATTCAGAGTGGATGCATTTGAAGAAGTACTACATATGGAAATAAAAACAAACTTTCTTTCTAGGTGATAATGTACAAAGTGAGTATTTTTATGCTTATAAATATTCCTTAGCCTCACATGTAAACATAAAAATTTTAAAACTTTATTTCAGTAAAATCTTTACAATTTTTCTTGGACCATAAAGTACAAATGTACAAAACAAAGCAAACATATGCCGATGTTTTCATAAAGCCATGTAAATGAAACAATTTTCAGCCAGTCCCCTCCCATCTTGGCCCAAATCATATCTTTCAGAAAGTGTCTAATTCTTCTTTTAGGATCTGCAGAATATGAATAGTTTAACATACAGCTCTAAAATTAATAAAAACATGTAAAAATCCCTTGTAATTTTTAATCCTACCTAATATTACTTGATTTCAGATGCTCTTCTGATTTCAAGTTTTCGGTCCTCATCTGGGACTTAAATGAAACGTTTTCTCCCACAATGACTATCTGAACATCCAATTTCTCATAAGGTAGAATGGTTTAAGACATTCTAGATAGAGGAGAGGAGGAAAATATAAGTTAACTCACAAAAGCAGAGAATTCCCTGAAATACAATTATTTTTTCTTCATTTGAAATAATTTAATGTGAAAGGCAAAGACAAAATATCAAAGATTTTCATTTTATAAATCTAATTTCTTAAAACACACCTTTTAAAATAGTTTCATATGTGTCAACCGTATCTTATTTAAAGCGAATTGTTAGCCCAGTTTATTTCACTCTCTGAAAGCTGAGAGATCACTATAGGAAGTACAGGTCACTCAGCAGGGGGCTTGAAGGTATAGGATGAAAATGACCTATAGAACACAGAAGCAGATGGACACTGTACTGAAGGAAAAGCATGCAAAACAAACCACGATTACAGGGGTATTAAATTTAAGATCTGCTGAAAATGTCATTCATTAAATAGTATTTGGTCATATTTATGCCCTAGACACTACATTAAGAGCTGAATATATAACAATAACATATCTATCATGTCTACCATGGACTTAAAATTTAACGTAGAAACAGATAACAAGGAAGAAAGAGGCAACAGAAATTAAAAGCATGAGCCCAGGAGTCCATTTTGTCATTAGTGGGCTACCAGTGAGTAAAATCAAGACACAGGAAAACCAGCACAATTTCTTAGGGACATCAAATTAACTCAAAAGATTTGTGCAAGGTAAGTAATTACTGGCCACCCATCATTTACACTTATAATTATTAAGTGGCAAATTCTAGGCTACATGTACTGTACATATGATTTTTCAAACGACTGTAAAGAGTCTTGTATTCAGACTCTGGCGTTCAAACCAAGCTCTGCCACTTGCTAGCTATGTAACCTAAAATGAATTACTTCTTTATGTTCCAAGTTTGTTAAAAGGTGAAGATAATAAAATAATCTACTTTGGAAGTACTGAGATATTTTCAGGATTAAACAAAGTAACAGAAGTAAAGCATTAGGATTTTAAATAAGGCCTCAAAAATGTTCATTGTAATTGCTGTTAGCGCCATTTACCATTATCATTAACCCTCCCAACAATCCAAAAAGATAAATACTGTTTTCTTTATCCTATAAATTATAAAACTGAAGCTATGAATTCATCAGAACACAGTATCTGTAATAATTTTTAACAATAAAATAAATAAGAACTGTAAAAAACTCAAACATCCAGCAGTGGACTTTGTTGCCATACTTCAAAGCATATTGCCCAACTCCTATGACTTTAGTGGCATTTCAGTAGAAATTAGTAAGATAAAACTTCATGGTAAAACTCAAGTTCCTTTTTAGCTTTAGCATATAAAATCCTATGTTTTCATCTTCTCAGCCAACGATCTTACACATGATCAAAAAATAAACTGAATATTTAATTTATTACATTAACATTTTGTCATTAAATTCCCTCAAAATACTTTCTTTTATTCTGAATCTACTTTTCCTAGTTTCTTGCCACTTTCTGAAGCAGTTCTGTAATTCTTCTTTCATAAGTGTTTTAAAATTATGCTTCAATGGCTACCTTGATGTCTTAGATCAATTAAATGCATTTACTTTTCATGGTCATTCTGACACTGGGGAACAACTAGAACTCCCATGGTGCCAGAGTCAGTGAATAACTGGATGAGGGCACGCTGCAATGTTTGTACAAGCCTGCCTCTCCACTGGATGACACTCCACAGCACATTTACTTTACCTTTGATCACACCTCATACAAACAATCACAAAAGAGGACTTCTGAAGTAGGATAAACATACATGAACCAAAGTGGACTATTCTGAGCAGGATTAATGGCAACTTTTTTAAGCTCTTTTTTTTTTTTTTTTTTAGGTTTTTGAGACAGGGTCTCACTTTTGTAGTTCAGGCTGGCCCTGAGCTCAGCCTCAAACTCACATCACAATCCTCCTGCCTCTGCCTCCCGAGTGCTGGGATTACAGGCGTGAGCCACCACGCCCGGCACTGTAGTATGTGGTACTGGTTGCTGCTGGGTGTGGGTCTCCACACCCAGTATTGTTATGTGGTTACCGGGGAATCGAACCTGGGTCCTTGCGCTTGCAAGACAGGCGCCGGAACCACTGAGCTAACTCCCCGGCCC
>PVIR01018046.1:0-27500 GCA_004026965.1 Petromus typicus
ACCATACGTGATATTTCATTTTTGGGAAGCTGGGCAATAATGAACTAGTGTTGAGTGAATTAATCCCCCTCGCTATTCAGAAGCAAAATTTCATGTACTGCGATTTGTTCTTCATTCCTTCCCCTACGCTGTAGCCCTTTGAAAATATTCTTCCACAGAAAAATAGAGAGAAAGAAAAAGAAAAGTCAACCAACAATATTTTAATCTTTGCTAAATGGTGGTATATGTTTTGATTGTCGCTATTAATGGCAAATATATCCCATAATATACAGCGTGGACTTCACATTGCGGTTCTATTAGCTGCATATGGCCTAAGTCTGAGTCTTTAAAACAGAATAAAATAAAACGGAAAGAATCAGTGTAGCATATATTGCTGGGCCGATTTCACACAGTTTAAATTATCAATCAGTATTTCTCCAAACTCTAAAGAGAAACTTAATCAATCTCACTCAGCAGAATAGCTCACAATTATTGTGCATTTAACAAATAGAAGTTAATGATTAAAAATACATTATTGAAAATGAAAGACCTTGGCCTAGGTGGTATAGACATATAACGCGGCTGTTAATCCTCCATAAATTTGTTTTTAATAACACTGATGTTTTGGTTGCATATCATAACTATTTCATTAAATCTAAATTAAATGCATGGTTGAGCATATTTAAAACATGTAAATGTAATGTATTGCCTGCATTATTTCATTTTACATTTCCACACAGTTCTAACAATTTTCCGAATTCAAACTGACTAACGCAGGATGTGGGCCGTTTGTATGGCACCTTCTTTCTGGTGCCCGGCAGAGCTCCAGCACTGAATATGTGAGCTGTGAGCACAGTGCCAGCCCCTCGCGTGCAGGAGACACAATGTGCTTATCCACCACGAGAGACGCTTGCGGACCCCACCCAAGGGGAAGCGTTGCTTTTAAATGATAGTCAAATATGCGTTAGGCTTTTTACAAAAACAATGCGCAGAATCTAGTAGTACAGAAGCCGTCACAGAGCAACCACATCGGGTGCGTGGTTGTGCGTGACTTTCCGTTACGGACGACAGGAGACATTGGCGCACTTGCCGTGGCTCGTGCGCTCCTCTTCCCGGCTATGCGGAAACGGACGTGATTTACGGCGCACATTCTTTGTTGCGGTTCCCACATTCCTATTGTCTTCCCCGATTCTGACTGGCTGCCCGGCTGGCAGAGGGGGTGGCGCTGGACCGCACTCAATCATCGCAGACTCCACAAATAGAGTAGGTGGATGCGAACTGGGATTTTCAGGCTTTGTATACCCAGCAAGCCAATCAGAAAGCAGGAGGAACAATAGCTAAAGGTTTTACTGCTCTTTAAGTTTCCCCACTGATTCCCATGGCGACTGATTATATCACAGAAGTTATATAAAAATCACATTAAATGCCAACTAAATCAAGACTTTCCAAGCCTTTTTTTCAAAGCAATGAAATTCAGGACAAACACTATACTATGCATGAAGATCACCACCTAGAGGGCTCAGCTCCTCATTCCAGACGTCATATTTGGAAATGGAACTCGAGGAAAGTGTAGTTTATTCATTTTGTTATTTTCTGCCGTGCTTGCAAGGCTGTTTTGAAAGCCCACCATAGCAGAGCTCAATTAAGAGCCTTCATAATTCTCACCAGTTAACTGTGATTAAATAGGCTGCCTCGGAAGAGAATTCAGTCAATTTAGGCTATAAATTACCTGCTCCGAGTCTGAAACTTTGAAACTCTGAAACATTAGCCCATGGACAGGCCATTTCTTTCAGGAGGATGGGACTCGGCCAGCTGATGAGCGGCTGGGCTTCATCTTCTCAGAGTGGAGAGCTGCAGGGAGAGTCCCTGCTCCTGCTGGGACAGGGAGACATCCGCCTGCTTCCCCACCCGCTGTGTGCAAGAGCGGGACAAGGTCCTGAAGCCGCCTTCTCTCATCCACTGGCCGGTAGCATTTAATCATCACACCGTCACTGCATTCACTGGTGATTTTTTACATTTTCTGGTCTTGTCAGTTGCCGAAGATCAAACCCCCCATGATGAAACGGCTCCCGCTAATGGCTGCACTTTACATAACGGACACCAAACTATTTGCAGTGAGCAAGCTTCTCCCCTCCACAAACGGGCTGTTCTGGCTCCTGACCAGCCGGCGCCTTGGAGAAGCACTCGGATCAGCGTCCCTTCAAGAACTGGAACTGGAAATCCAGTGACCCGAGAGCCCCTGGGCCCCGCGGCGGACAGGCTGAGGTGTGGCATTTCCTGCCATGTGGCCACCGTGGGGCAGTGTGACTCCCAGCCTTGGTCTTCCTGTCTGAAATGGAGCTGGTCAGAGCCAAGGTCTCCGGGAGTTTGTGTGGATGTGGTGTGCTGGGCCCCAGGCCCTCACACGGGCTCAGTGTGTCTGCACACTGGGGACACCTGGCCAGCTGTGTCTCTGTGGTTTGCAAAGCACGTCAGTCTGATAAGGTACGTCTACTCGCAGGTGCTCCCTTGACTTAACCTCTGACATCTGTTATCCTGTTCTGGCCAGACATCAGTTGTGTGAGCTAGGCGTTGGTTCTTTATCCTCCTTCATCACTGGAAGGGGGCAGGAAGGAGTGAGTGATGGGGCCACAGCAGTGCAGCCACAGGCTCCAGGACCTGCGTCCCAAGCTTGCCAGTCCTGGAATGCGAGGGGGACACGGGCGAAGAGCAGGGCCTGAGCCCAAATCACGTGTGTCAGAGCGCAGATGCGTGAGCACTGGCTGTTCGCAGCCCTGGGTGAAGGGCATGCAGACCGTGGCGGGCAGAGTGCCTCGGCTGCAGAGCCAAGGGCAACTTCTGTTCAAGAGAAAGAGTGGCGTCAGCAGCCTCCTGCTTCCAAAGACATTAGGTTTGTAAATCCAGGGTGCAAATTGTTTGTAGAATCTCAATTAAAGCCCTTATAATATTGTCATTCGTAATCAGCTCACTATGAAAACAGGGCTTCTCGAGGGCACCGAAATCATTTGAACTTGTGCTCTGGGATGGATTTGAATATTCAGATAAGGTCAGCGGTCAGAGCAGAGGCGACAATTTTGGTCAATAAACAGGTTCAGTGAGACAAAATCTTTTTGTCTACATGGGAATGGCTTGGAGGAATGGGTTCTCAGGGGGACGAGAGATTAAATTCAGCTGCGTTGCAAATTTATTTGCAGCCACACAAGTATGTGGTGGTGATGGGGAGGGGGTCTGCCCCCAGAAGCCCCTGCTGACAGTGCCGGGGGGGGGGCGGTCCCCACGCAGCTGTGACAGCGGGATGGAGCCAGGTCACAGGGAGAGCGGCAGGAAGCCTCTTCTGCTTCAGTCCCGGGAAGCCCCTCCGCCCCTGCGAGTCACGTACCCCACAGGCTGGAGGCGTGCTCCCAGGGGGCTGCAGGGAAGCGGGGGCAGAGGTCACTGGGGACAGTCCAGTTCTCCACAGCAGCTCTGACGTGTTTTCTGCTTGAGGTTTTATTTGAAGAAAGGATTTGGTGGCCCTGCTCATCCGTTCTCTGTGACTACAGTGAAATACCCAGGCCTGAGTATTTGATAAGAAAAGAGGTTACATAGGTTCACAGTTTGGGCCTAGAGGTCCAAGGTCAAGGGGAATCCATCCGGTGATGGGCTTCTTGATGGCAGAGTTGTCAAGTGGCCCAGAGTGCCACGTGGCAGCCATGGGGACCATGCCACGGACGTGCAAATCTCTGTGGTCTTGTCCTCTTCTGAAGCTCCCAGGCTCTGTCCTAGGGGGCTGCACTTAGACCTTCTCCAAGCAAAGCTCTTGCTTCTTAGTACTGGGACCATGTGTCCACAGTCTGTGTCTCTTGCAGTGGAACTACATTTCAGTACACAAGGCCGTGGGAGAAACTCAGGAGCCACATCCAAAGCAGACCAGTGACCAAAACAACATTCGAAGGCCACCAACTAACACCCGGGATGTCAGGCTGCTCAGAACAAGCTCCCCCCACCCCCGCCCGGCTCCAAGTAATCTTGCTGCCACTGCTTTGGCCCTGCTGAGGGACCTGGGCAGGTGGCAGCTCCTCCAGCCTCTGATCCTCACTGCGCAAACAGGGCTTCCCTCCAGGTGCTCACAGAGGGCAGTCCCAGGTGGTGCCAACACGAGAGATGGCAGAGTGGCATCCCTACAACCCCTACATTCCTGAAGAGCTGCGTGGTCCTGAGGATCTGGAGCTGCTGTGGGTGGAAGTGGATTCCCCGGCCCAGCTGCTGTCTCTCCAAGAGCCAGCCTGAAAGGGGGGAGGCGGAAGTTTGGAGATGCCCAGAGAGGTCTCAGGGCTGATCTCACCTCCTCCCAGCAATGTTCCACCCCATCTTCCCGGAGTTTGCTCTCCTGGGACACTCTTTCCCCTCATGGCACTTGGATGATGTATAGCAACAGTATTTGCCGGAATTCGGCTGTGGGCTGGACGGTGGGTTCCCCACGGTCGCACTAGTTACGGAGTCAGTGTCCAATAAAATGCTTTTGTCTAGTACGCAGAACTATGCTCAGGAAATAAGTGACTGAACGAACTCTATTTCTCTCACTGTGTTTTGTGTCGAGTTTGGGCCAAATCTGCAGTTTCACTTTTTTATTTTTATTTTTATTTATTTATTTTTTTGAAACAGGGTCTCACTTTGTAGTTCAGGCTGGCCCTGAGCTCAGCCTCAAACTCACATCACAGCAATCCTCCTGCCTCTGCCTCCCGAGTGCTGGGATGACAGGCGTGAGCCACCACGCCCGGCACTGTGGTATGTGGTACTGGTTGCTGCTGGGGTGAGTCTCCACACCCAGTATTGTATGTGGTTACCAGGGAATCGAACCCAGGTCCTTGCACTTGCAAGACAGGTGCCAGAACCACTGAGCTAAATTCTCGGCCCTGCAGTTTCACTTTAATAAATGTACCACATCCTGGGAGGGAACACGGAATGCTAACTTCATTCTAGGACCACATTTTTAAAAAACTTGTTTATTTCATTTTAATTTTGCAAACCCTACTCTTTTTAACTTAATTTCTTATTTAAGATTTTCTTGGGCTGTAGGGAATTATATATTATAGAGGGTCATTTCATCCACTTGGAAATACAGCAAAATCCATAGGTAAATAAAGACTTCATGGTGGACAGATTCAATTTAAGTATTCAACAGGGTTGCTCTAATCCAAAGAATTTTAAGTGTAGGGAAAAAAATCCAACAACAATAAAAGATAATCAACACCTCTGTCAGCCTGTTGTGTGAGGGCTTCCATTTCGGAATGCATTAATTCAGTGAAGAGTAATTAACCACCACAAAAGCAGACGCTGTCAGAAAGTCCCTGGGAGAGCTCGGGCCTCCGGGTGGGGGCCCAAGAAGGAAGCTAGGGACGATTAACCGGTGCCTAGGTCATAAAACGGCCCATTTGAGAACTGCTGCCCTTGGATATATTACCCAGATATCAATTGGATTATTGAGTGAGAGGTTTTACATGATGTTAGCATGATGATATATACCTGGTTACAAACTGTTTATGACAAGTAGAAAAGCCAATAAAAGATGAATGCAGACTTAAATAGATTGTTCTTCTTTACCTGAGTCGGAGTTAATTTATGCATAATAACTCAATCCCTGTGAATTTAAGGGACACTGGTTTATCACTGGTGATGTACAGAGGGCTATTGGGTGTGGAGGTGATGTCACGCTGACCTGGTCACAGATTTTAGCTCACTGAGATTTTTTATTATAATTTTTACATGGTGTAAACTTGGCCAACTGCACCTTAGTTTCATGTGGCGGTGTGGCAGAGGCAAAGAGAAGTCACCCTTGTGAACTCACAGTAAATTAATGGATACATATATCCTTGTAATTCCAACTTTTTTCTTTGATTTGTCCTAGAGGGCTAATCATTTTTCTTCACACTTTTTCCTCACTTGAGTTTATTATCTCTAATGTATTTCATTAGATGTCTTTTGTGGGCCGGGGCTGGATCTCTTAGATTTCTTTTGCTTTTGCCATGGGAACCAGCATCCATTAGGCACTTCCTAGAGGCTTGAGAAACTCTTAAGTGCTGATTGAATTTCCTTTCCTTTCTTTTCCCCTCTCTCTCTTTCTTCAGCAAGCATTAATTGAGTATCTACTATGTCCTGGGCTCTTTCCAGGGAATTAGCATGGAATGATGAGCAGGTCACGTACGCCATATTAAGGTCGAGGCTGTGGTGTCAGGCAGGGATGTCGCTGGGAGCCCAGAACGGCCCTGGCACCGCCCTAACATATGTGTCAGTGTCACTCTGTAAGGACACCATAAAGGCGCTTGGTGACATTCCTGCGCCGTGAAGCCCACCTCCCATACCGTACGCTGAGCGGGGTTGGCGCCTCCTCTCTGTCAGCGCATTGCCTGCTCCTGTGAGCGGTGCTCAGAAGCTGCGCGCTCTTGGGAAGCGGTGAACTTTCTTCTTGAGTAATCATTCTCACTGCTGCCTGGCTGATATTTGTATCTGGTCTCATTTTGCTACAATGCTAGGGAATAGCAGCCCCATTTGTCCAGGCTGTGAGAGTCTGGCCACACCGAGTCCCCACGGGGAGCCCACCGTGCCCCTCAGTCAGAGGGAAACAGCCGGATGTGGAGGCTGGCACGCAGGCACAACCACACAGACCTCGGAGAGGCCTGGTGTGCGAGGTGGAGTCCCTGGTGTAAACCCTGGGCGCATCGAGGTTTCCTCGGAGCAGCAAGCGAATCTGTTCCCGGGGAAAGCCCGAGTAGGGCGAGCCGCCTCCCTTCTGCTCCTGGCCACCCCGCCTTTCTGCATGAGCTCAGGTCTCCGTCCCAGAACAGAAATCTGCTCCGACAGCCAGACTCCCAAACATTGTCGTCTTCACACACTCTGTTTTCTGTTTCCCTTGATTACTACTGCAAAGGATTTGAAAAATAATGTCATCCTAGCCTTTCATTTTGAAAATTTGTACACATACAAAAAACTGGGGAGTACAGTATATGGAGGGCACTGACCCCACCAGCTGGGACAGTTGCTCACGTGCCGTGTGTGTTCTTTCTCTCCGCACACACACAGCACACACTCACATCCGCTCCTGAGCCACCTGCGTGTGAGGTGTGGCGTCAGCGTGGCCGCTCAGCCTCACACGTCCATCTCCCGGGTGAAGGACGTCTTTGGCTCACCATGATCTTGTTTTCCAGCTGAGGAAGTGGCGGCGAGCCCCTAATGAGACTAGCGTCCAGCCATGTCGCATCTTCTTGTTTCCCCTGCGGTGCCTGTGACGCTGTGAAACACGTCTGTGACTCCTGCTTGTGTCCTCCCCAGGACTCCAGAGGGACACGGGCCCGCCGGGTGCGCACTTGTCCCCCGAGTGAGTCTTGGCCCAAGGGCCTCGCCTGCTGTCCGGTCTCCCTCCTCTGTTTGATTTCTTTTTGGTTTCACTGGGCTCAATTTTTCATGGCATCTATAATCCGCTTTATTTAAATAGATTCCTGAAATACAGTAAGCCCCCAACGTACAAATGAGCTCTGTTCTGGAAGAAGAGATTCTGCTACCGAGTTCGTAAGTTAAATTTGCTCAAGAGTCCCACAAAGGAATCTTGTCCCTCTGACACAAATACATGATGTAAAGCATAACAAGGGAGACGTGAGGTCCAATTTTACCTGTGAAAGTTCACAACTGGAATGTTGTTTAAGTCAGGGACTTACTGTACAACTTCAGATACATTTCTATGCTTACATCTTAAAAAATACTATTTTCATTACAAAAGCCATACATTTTAATGGAAAAAAATGTAGAGTAGAACTATTTTAAAAGTCTGTCAGAGTCCCTCCATCGTATTTAATCATGTGTGCCCTTTCGGCCCTTTTTCTACATACAGAAAACCTGTAAGGTATTTAGGGAAATACACACTTACAATGTCTCCCTCTCTTTTGTTTCCTCCTGGGTTTGGTGGCAGATGTGTCTGGAGTGAGCTGGTCATCTCACGCGGGGAGTGTAAGGAGCGGGGCTGTCAAGAATGAGCCACCCCACCTTGGTGCACAGCCGTGAAGGCTCAGCATCGTCCTCTAAGGAGAGGGTGTCAGGGGACATAAAGGGCGCCCAGTGGCACGATGTGCCTGAGGTCCCCACGGGGCACGGTGACCGAGGGCTGGCCTGGCTGCCTGAGCGTCACTTCTCCTGCTGTTAGGAGGATCCTCACGGGCGACTCCTCCTGAGAGAATCAGAGTTCTAGTGTCCCCCGGGGGTCGCCACAGGGCAGAAAGGGCCGAGGCAGGGTGGCACTCAGCTTCCCTCAGAAGCCAGCCGCAGAGCTCGGAAGGCGGGGTCCTGTGCTCACCCCAGACTTGGGGGCCGCTTTGCGTGCCTCCCTGTCCCTCCCCAGGAGCCCACAGGCGTGGGGCCGAGTCTGCTGACACTCAGGCTCCCCCCACCGGGGTTGTCGGAGGAGTGCTGTCTCGTGTTGGAAGGTGTGTCCGACGTGGCATTTAAAAGATCTCTGCAATGTGAGGATCGGGGCAGAGAAGCCGCGCTCTGTCCCCACCGCTTGGGACAGAACCAGACCCTGAGCTCCCTCACTGAACCCGGCCAGCTGAGGACTCCTGAGGAAGAGGGGAAGGAGGGACTTTTGCCAGGGTGGGCGCCCTTCCCACCATCTTCTAGCTGCTGCAGCCGTGACCACGATGACCAGGACCAGTGAAGGCCAGTGTCCGCTCCTTCCCAGGTAAACTGTCATCCTGATGCTGCCGTGGACACGGGTGCCATGCCAAGCAGCAGGCCCGGGGCAGAACTGACACTAACACAGCCATGTGCGCGTCAGCAAGACAGTCCTCCTTCAAATTTATAACGGCTGGTGTTTAAAAACCTGACAAAACCAAAATGTGTTCCCCATAAATTATGGCGGCCCCTTCCTGCTGCCCGCGAAGGTTGTGTCAGCATTTCCGGGGCTCTGGGGGTGGCGGTGGCGGGAGGCCTGCGGCTCCTGGCTATAAAAATGCGCCCTGGCTTTCAAGCGGGTGGGCAAGGCGCGTCTCGGCCTTGGAGCGAATTTGCCTCTCCAGACTCTGAGAGCGAAACCAGTTTGCTTATTTCCCTCACTGTCAGTGACTTCTGTGAAGAGAAACATCATGAATTTCGTTTCCCGTTCCTTCTTCTTTAAAAACAAAAATGGGCCGTTTCCAATCTCCACTGAACAACGGCAGATTCTTGTTGTCTTTCGAGAGGCAAAGACAAGAGAACTGCGTAAGCCTTGACTTTAAGGACAGATGTCATTCAGGAGCCTCCGCCTCAGGCCGCTCTCATTCCATCAAGAAGGGCTGACGTGGCTTGATCTTGACACGGCTGGGCGATGGCCGCGGTGGTGTGAAATGTTTGTGGGACCGGGCTAATACCTGCTCCGCACAGCCCTACTCCGCAGCCACTTGTGAGGTCTATTTTCCCACTGGCTTCCTGGAACCACCATTTAGTGTAACCCTTCATACACTTAATTAAATTTCTTTCATTTCATTTAAATGTGTTTATTCGCAGTCCCTTGAGCACATGGTGTCTTTCAATATACTCTTTGGCATTTTACCAGAACACCAATTGTAAGAAGAGGGACTACAGCTATTAATGTAGTGATAAAAGATTTGAGTGGTTGTAAGGTTTTGATCTTCATCCTAGAAACTACGGCTTCCCCTAAAACCGGAAGTTATATCTATCAAGTTTCATTGATTTTTATGGGTACTAACTTCCCACAATGAAGGTAACTATTACTCCAAAGTGTACTAATAACAAATAAAATTTTAAAAAGGCTCTTCTGTTGATTCTTCTTGAATTCTGGGTGTCAGTGTGTGCGTATTCTCCCACACTGACTGACACATTCTCTTGGTTTCTCTCCGTGGGAGCCTGTGTCACCTGAGCTCCAGGCGCAGAGGGCTCCGGGGGTGTCCCTGCCCCTCACAGGCGTCAGAGCTCCAGGGCTCCTGCCGGGCCCCGCATGGCTGAGACAGGCTCAGGAGGGCCGTGCGCTTGCGGGAGAGCCGGACGTGGCTTTGTTAGCTACCTGGCTGAGAGAGGGGGACAGCACGCTCCCGGGAGCGGAGGGAGGGGTCTGAGATGCCAGCAATGCATGTGCGTGCATGAGTACGTGTGTGTGTGTGTGTGTGTGTGTGTGTGTGTGTCTCCCCTCAAGCCCAGCAGTCTTTTTCTATTTACGTACAACTTCAATTATTTATTTAAATGCAAAATGAACATCAACACACACACGCACACACACACACACACACAGTGACCAGAAATATAATGAAGGTTCGAATTAAAGTTGAATGCAGTAAAAGCCACACTGCTGCGGATCCCCTTGAAATCCTCCCTTCACACGCTCTCATCCCACTGCCCCGGCCACTGTCTGCAGCAGCTCTGGGGTGCGCTTTCCTGAGGGTCTTCACGAGGCATGATCAAAATCCAGTGACTACGGCTGAGCACTGTCCAGCAAAAAGGCTGGAGTCCATCTGACTCACCAGGTCTGGCACCCTGAGATGCCTGTTCCTCCCAAAGTCACAGTGACACAAAAGCTTTGACTCAGTGCAGGACATTGAGGTAGCTGGGCAGCCAACCACAGACCCTTGGGCAGCCGTTGTGACTGTGCTTTTCAGACCAGCGTGTCCTCCCCGAGTAGTCGGCGGAGCTTCTCTTGCCACACCGCAGCGGGCTGAAGGAGGGGCCATGGTGGAGGATCAGCTGGGAGAAGCTGAAGGTGCAGCCGTGGCCCTGGGCTCAGCTGCCACTCCCACACAGGAGTTCCCCTCAGCAACACCCGCTGCGCGGCCCGCACTGGGCCCCTGGGGAGACCAGCTATTTCTCGGACATGTGTCCCTTCCAGCCACCTCAAGTCCTCCCACGCACACGACCCTTAGGGACGGAAGCCAGCCCAGAGCAGCAGTGGGAAGCCACCCAGCTGCTGGTGGGGTGGGTGACCTAGGCCCAGGGACCCCGCTCCCGGGCAGCAGGAGGGCCCTTGTCCTCCCTGTGGGAACTTGCGGGCAGCCTGGGTCCTCTCTCATTGGGTCATCGCTTGTAAAAGGCTGGGCAGAAGGCAGCACTGATTGGTCCAAGTGTGTAGGCCTGTGTTTGGTCCACATCTGGGCAGGGCGCCAGGACAGCTACGCCTGTCACAGGGTGTTCAGTGAGGCGTGGGGCTGTACCTGCTACTTGGCCTGTTATTCTATGGGGAAAATGCTGGTGCTAAAGCCAGGGAATCTTCTGGAAGGCTCGCTGGGTTCATCACAGATATGTGGGGTGTGGTTCGTACAGACCTCTCCCCTCCTGATCTGTAATACACCTATCATTTCAGCACATCGGGGAGGCTGAGGCAGGAAGATCCCAAGTTTGAGCCCAACCTGAGCAACTGAGAGACTTAGCCAGATCCTGTCTCCAAAAAATGAAGCAAGGTTTGGGGATGCAATGGTACACAGGTACACAGGCCCTGGGATCAATCCCCACTACTGCAGCCCAGCACAACACAACACAACTCAAACAAAACAAAACAGAGAAAAACAAAAATCGGGTTAATATTGTCTGTGCACAGAGGATCTGAGGAGAGGGTGCCCACGAGGTCGCCACCCTGGGTGAGGGAGGAGCGGGCGCAGAGTCGGGGGCGTGCTGTGTGACCTGCCGGGTGTCTTCACAGCTGTCCTTGCGGCCTCGGCCCTGGCCTGGCCAGTGCTGACCCCAGGCCTGACCCTCGCAGGCAGCACGCTCCTGTTGATGGTCAGGAGGACCTGTGAGGGTTGGGTACCATGTGTACGTGGCTGGGACGGGAGCGGAGGGGACGGCCTGCCAGGAAGAACTCGGCCCGGCATGAGGAAGGACCCTGGAGCCACTCTGCACAGGTCTCCCTCCCCTCTCCCGAGGCCTGCGTGCGGAGGCCATGAGGAACGTCTGGATACTCAGGGGCCCACAGGGGGTCCCCCTAGAGAGGGGGACATTTACTTCTGTCAGGTACCTCTGTATCCCCCAACTCCTTGGTCACTAAGGCCGGTGTTTGAGCCGGCTGTTGCAAGTTCCCTCTTCCTATGCCTACAGGCCGTTGACACCCTGGCCAGGTGGGACTCGCCAGTTCGCAGCGTGCCCAGGCCCAGCCCTCAGCTCCTTTGATGGCTCTGCACAGCTACTCACTGGGGCAGTGGGTCCTGGCTGTCTGGATGACTGTACTTCCCTGTAAACAGCACAGCACTGTCGGTGCCGCTGGCGAAGGTCTTGCTGCTAGCCTTGGAGGGCTACCTTGAACACCGTGTGGGGCCTCCCCACGCTCCGAGGTCGGCGGGATGTGGAAGCCACTCCCTAAGCTGTGCTCTGGCCAGCCTCGGGGCCGCTCGCTCAGCCTTGCGCCCTGCAGAATGGGCGTGACCCCGCACGCCCTGCAAGGCACGGGCAGGACTCGGCGTCCCTCGCAATGAGGAAAGAGCGCGCCACGCGCGGCAGGTTCTCCACAGAGAGCGGCCGTCCTTGTCATCGCTAGCATCGTGACTACTCAGCACAAAGTCGCCAGCGGAGTGACCGTGTGCAGTGAAGCTCCTGCTTGTGGCCGTGGACAGGGGTCACCCGCCCGCCTCTCTCCTCCTTGCCCAACAGCTGCGAAGCCAGCGGGGGACACGATCGCCATCCCCTCTGTCGTCCAACTTGATGGATAGGATTCCCAAGTTACTGCCATGAGTGCTGTTTGGAAATTGCAAGTCCACACTGCTGGTGGTCTGGCCAAAAAAAGAATTAATTTATAATCATGAATATAAATTTCGTAGATAGTATTATTGTCATTGAGGGGTTGAGTTATGGTGCATATGGGGAGTGGCTTGTGAGACAGAAAACTGTCACCATAACTCAGTGTAATTCCAATGACGATAGTTATATCTATCGCTTTGTAGTAAATCAGTGGGAGGCTGGATGGAGGCCCAGGGCGTGGGCCTGGCTGCAGGCCTGGAGCTGGGCGGCTCACGCTGACCGGGCCCCAGGGACGGGATGCGGGGCTCCTGCTTGGCCCCACTTCCCTGCTCTCCTGGCAAGTGTGTTCTGATCCACAAGCTCTTCGTAGAGTAAGCAGCAGGAGTCTTGAAAGATCCATCTTCTGCTTCTGTCTGTCTACACAAGCCAGGCCTTCAAGAGAGAAACTACTGAATAATTGCAGACAGGATTCAGGGGGAAGCCTGGGAGTCCCCGAAGGGTCAGTGTGCACTGGAGGGCTCTTGCAGCCCCTTGGCAACGTATCTTCCTGTGGACCAACCACACCTGCCCGAGGGCAGCTGACTCCTGGCGGGGTTGGAACAGCCGAACCTGAGCACTACTGTGTGCCCCGAACTGGCTTCCCAAGTGCACAGCGGGGGAGAGCGTGGAGCCTCGTGGGAGCGACAGACAGCAGAGAAAGGGCGGTCGAGCCGTAGAGAGTAACGGTGGGGAGTAACCCCGCCACGTGCGCAACTTCCGCATAACCTCCCGTCCAGCGCGATGAGGAAGCAGAACCGGCCTCACGCGTCACAGCGGGCCGCTGGCGGTCACCCGGCCAGGGATCGGGGTGAGGCCGCACTATTTCACGACCATTCGGCTCTGCTTGGCGTATTTTATACAGACTCGAGGGTGGGTAACAGCCATGCAGATCTGGGCTTTCTTCACCCTTTCTGGGCCAAGTTTGTTGGCTGTGGGCTATATTAGTTTTTGCCACTATAATTCGGTTGTTACTAAGAGTTAACTGAGAGTACTGAGAGTTAAATTTTTATATGAAGATGAAGGTTTAAAAGTTACAATGGTCCTTCAATTGACAAAACAATGCAGGAACAGCCAGGCAGGGTGTGAGGGAGACCCCTGAGAGGATACGACAGATATCTTTTGAAGATCCACAGAGCAGCTCAGAAAACACTTGTACTTTTAGACTTCGTGTAAACTCTAGACTCTCCCTGACCTCCAGAGTCCCAGCATTTAACACAGATGGAAGCACGTCTGAAAAGCCTGTTATGAACAAGCTATGCTTGATCATGTTCGCGTGCAAACTTACAATCACCATTTAAAAACGTAATTTAGAATTTTATTTTTAATTTAGGAAGTTCTCATCAAGAGCGCTCAGCCTCCATTTTTGCAGCGTCCTTGCGAGGCACACTGAGCCCCCGAGGAGGGTCGGTGGTGGAAGCCCTGTATGCCCTCCTGTGTTTTCAGATGTGTATACTGTGAGCGCTTCTGTTGGAGGAGCCCAGTACCAGCTCCCTCACTGAAGCATTTCCCTCTGGTGCCTGTGGTAGCAGGTTGACTAGTGTCAAATATTTTTTGACTTTGATAAAAATGTATTGAGGGTCAAGATCATCTCTTAGTAGTTCACATTGCTATTTAATAACCTGCCTCCAGGTCAGAAGACGCTCAACCGTCACCGAGGGGGAAGCACTGTGTGCCGCCAGCCACCACGCGCCAGGCAGTTCGTGGGGCTCCATCTGGTCCCCCCCAGAGCAGGCTCAGGGAGGCAGAGGTGTGGATCTTGTGAGGTGCAGCCTGACACCATCACTATCAATTGTCTTCTGCCGGGCTGATCACCACCTCAATTATCTGGTGTCCAGCCTACCTGATAGGTTTTTGCAAACTATAACTCTTCTGTCGATGAGCGCGGAATAATGACAGCCAGGGGCAAATGGACAGAATACAAAAGAGATGAGCCCAGAAGTACAACACGCGGTCTGTCTCCGAGGGCAGGCCTGGAGGTGTTCTTGCCCCGCGTGATTTAGCACAGTGGAGCCCGTGGTGACTTGGAAGGCTTGTGAGACCCTGTTCATGGCTAACCAGGCGAGGGGAGCCGTCCGCGCAGCGCCTGTGCCCAGTTAATCAGTCCAGCAGGAGTACACCAAAGATTACAAAGCCTTGTGCCATGTCCACGGGCGTAAACAGATAGACTTGTTCCTCAAATCACTGCATGCACAATTTATAGTAAAAATGATTTTAAAGTTTAATAGTGACCCCTTATTTAAGGGAAGATATATTTTTCTAAATGATTCCAATTGAAATTCAATTTCAAATTGAAATCATGAATCAAAGAGGAAAGTAAAAGATACTGTAGAGTGTGCCGAGGCATCAGAACAGTGTGTATCTTTGGCCACACACAGTGCCACACGCACAATAGGAGAAAATAGATTTTAGTGTGATATTAATTGAAGTCTTCCCAGTTGTGGTTCAGGAGGTTAATTTGAAAAGAATACATTACCAATATATGTATAGCATTTAAATAAATTAAAATTACGCTTCACACATCAGGAACGCGGCTGTTAAATAATATTTTTATTCTATGTAAATCCCACCCATTCATCTCGGTTGTGTAATAAATGACCATAATTACGGGGCTTCATTGGGAGGAAGGTCATTGGTAATCCTGTAATTCCTCATTGGTGTAAAGAGAGAAAACAGAACTGTTTGTGATGAATGTATCCAACCTTTGCATACTTTGGTACTTTGGACCGTGCATTAAAATGCGGCTGGAAATTAAGTTCTTCACTCCCACGGCATTCTTAATCTGCTACGTTTTTTGTAAGTCAGCCTTCCTGAAGCATTTCCTTGACTCTTTCTTTTTCTTTTTGTCTGCAGATACGTGCACACAACCACGTGCCCCCACACACCCGACATACCCGACACACCCCACGGGTCCCTGCCCGGTTTACTGAGTTCTGTGTCAGGTAGATCCAGCTTGGAAGGTTCCTTTCTGTAAATCATTTCCTTGAGTTTCAGTATTTCCTTTTACGTCTAGGGAAACGTGTGCAGGGAGGAGGAGGACAGGCCTCGATTTCAGGTCCTGGGGAAGGGCCCTGGGGTGTCTCCTCTGCAGGACTTCTGGTTGCCACCTGGCTGATCTTGCCCTGCTTTTCCTAGAGGGACCCAAGCTACACGGGCGTGAATCTGAATGCTAAAAGTAGTGGGTCAGAGACCGATACATCACAGAGAAGGGAGCAGATGAATACGTTAACAAAGATGGCTCCGGTCTAATCCGCCCACACCCTTGCCTCTCCCAACGCTGGAGGCCTCACGTTTCTGGCTCAGTTCTGGGAGCCCCGGAGGCTTGGGCTTCGCACCTGGAAATAGAACAAATGATTGCTGATTTCTAGTGAGATAAATACCAAAGTGAGCCATCCTCCCTGTGTGTACCCTCAGGGCTGGTAATAGAAAGGTCTTCAGGATAAAGGGTTCCAGGCAGAGGGAGTTCCTCTTAATGAAGCTTGGATTTAGTCCTATTATTCTAATAAAGTGTAATCAATTGGTGGCGGTGGTCTGAAGGTCTAGTTCAAGCTCTGATTAGATCTGGTTGTTTTGAAGGCAATGGGTCCAGGGATGGAGGTGCGAGTTAATGGGCCCTTGGCCTGCGATCCACGCTTGCTGAAGCCAGTGAAGTTGGAAGAGGGCAATTTGGAAGCTGTCTTAGCATAAATCCAAAGCGCGGCCCTGCCGCCCGGGGGAGCGGGCGGTTGGCATTCCCTAGGACCCACGTCCAGCCCATCCTACTGTTAATCCAATTTACTCAGCGGAGTAAGTCCTACTGCTTCAGCTTGCCAACAAATTAAAATCCAGCTTCATAAAAACACCTTGAATTTGGAAGGTATTGGCTAGCCCACTAGACTCGAAACTTCATTTATTCTGGCTAACTTCTCAATTATCTTCCCGGCAGTGGAGATGTGTAAAACTGCAAAAATCAATAGGGCTCTATTCCCATTCTATTGGAAAGGGAAAAATTAATGAGATAGGACACTCTCTTAATCAGAAATAAATGTTTTAATTCAGATAATGACATAGTTTTCCCTCGCTGAAGGGTGACAAATGCTGGGCTGCGCCCCCAGTAGAAGCAGTTTCAATTTTATTGTAAATATAAAAGGTATTGATCGGTGAGATGTACAAACCCCATTGCTTACAAAAGCCATTCAGGGGGACTGGGAAAACTATTAAGCACTGGGTCAGAAATCAATAAACAACACTGAAATGTAGCAGAGGTCGCCCTGGGCTTTGTGGCGTCTTTGAAAGCCAAGTGGCAGGAATAGTGACAGAAATGTCTCTCATGGAACAATGTTGGGGATGAAGAGGGTCAGATGTTTAATCTCTTCTGCGGCCTGACAGGTCCCGGGCGCGGGACTGATGCAGTCTTCCTGGCCGGCTTTGATTTAAATACATGCTGATTCACCCTCTTGCTGACATCTGTATTTATTGGCTGCGGGTGGACGTATTGGCAGGGATGGAATCTGCTCTGCTTTGGAAGGCAGAGCGGCGCGGCTGTGCAGACGGACCACACCTTGGTACCCCCCCCCCCCCGTCTCCTCCGGGCAGCGATCAGCACACCCCAAACTTCCTATAAACACAACAGAGGGGACCACTGGCCGCTATTAGACCAGTTGTGAGAGGACATCGGCTGTGAAGATTTCCTGTAACAGCCGACTAAATGTAATATTTCTCCTGTTGGGTTTTTAATTTTAATACTTGCTTTAAATTTAAATGTGGCTTTGGCTTCCTTTTCTCCATCTTTCATCACAGATTCATACATCCACCATCTGCAGACGCCTCCTTTCCCTTTGGGGCTGGGGAGAGACTGTCTCAGCAGTGGCTTCTCCCCGACTGGTCCCCACCTCCCTCCCTGGAGTTTGAAACGAGGAGATTAACCCAGATTAGAGACCATCTTTACGTTTTGAGTGGAGTTGGGTGGAATCTTTAAGCAACGCGAAGCTAGTCATTGAACTAAGGCACATTTTCTTGCTGGAGACGCTAGCTGGAAATATCCAGAGTGAAGAAAAATTATCCCAGCAAAGAGATTCCATGCAGGAGGAGGAATCTGATTTTTCTAATCAGACATTGATTCGAAAGGTTTAAAGCTGATATTGAAACTTTCAGCAGTGTCCTGGCTGTGTGCCGGGTGTGGCCGAGCTCTGTCCTTGCTGGCTCTGATGAGGAGATTGGCGGGGTCAGGGCCCATCAGCGGGCGAAGTGTTCAGCTGTGCAGGACTTGAGTTTCATCTCACCCCAGACACGGTGTCAGCTCCGTGTCATTTTCATCCCGGAGAATGATTTGAGAGCACTCCTCGCCCCTTGTTATTGCGGTCACTTGACCCCAGACGTAACTTCTGTCGAATACCATCATTTTAACAAAGTCGGGAGTCGCAAAGCCCAGGCTGGGCAGAGCTTTCCAGCCTGCCGCTCCTCAGCTGGCTTCGATGGCTGCGATGCAGATTTTCCTGCCCCCGCCGTCCCCAGCGAATGAATGCTAAAGCCTCAAAGAATTGGAAGTTATCGTTCTCCATCTTCGTGAGCATTTAAAAAATGGAATCCTCCTCCCCTTCAATCTGTCCTACTGGCATTGCTCTTTCTGCACTGGGATTCACAAACCTTGAAAACTGCTCTCTGCTTAAGAAATGACATCCTGACCCCCCAAGTGACAATTCTGTCTGCCACCAAAACAGAGATGACTCCTGGTCTGGTCTGAGCGGTGTGCTCTCTGTTCGCCCCCCCGGCTTGCCACCCGCCCTTCATCCTTGTCCTCTGGGCACTTTACATTTGTAGGAAGGCATATCTTTGGGCTGTCTGCCTTTTTAGAAGCCCCTCAAACGCACGTCCTCCTCCCTGGGCCTCTGGGCGAGTCCTCAGGAGGCCACAGACCCGTTCTGCTCCACACTGCATTCAGAAAAGAAGTTGTTACCTCGGCTGAGCTCAGGCAGCTCCCGGCTGAGGCAGTGAGACAGAGATGGATGAGGCCTTGGCTTCCGTCCCACGTCCTTTGCCCTGGTCAGTGGTGATAGCCACTCTCAGTCAACAAGGAGCACCTGGGCCTAGAACAGGTGGGAAAACTTTGCCCATGAAAGGCCAGGGAGTAACGTTTCGGGCTTTGGCAGCCAGGTGCATCGTGTACTTGTGTGTATGTGTGCACACATGTGCGTGTGCAAATTTGCAAAGCTAATCCTTAGTCTGGGTCTGTGGACAGACAGTTTGCAGGTGGATTTGGCCTCTGGGCTGCAGGCTCTGGATGGATCTATCAGCTAGAGGAGCCTGATGTGTCTTAGTTGACTGTGAAATGAGGGAAGGGAGTAAATCTGCACGTTAGGGTCATATAACGTGGTAGTGAAAGTGTTTCCTGTGCCATTAGCACTCAGCAAATGCTACCTATTGCATTAGTCAGTTTTCAGTGACTGTGACAAAATGCCTGAGACAATCACTCTCAAAAGATGCAAGGGTTACCTTGGCTGCCTGGCAGCATCAGGGCAAAATAAAGCTCCTCATTCGGGATGGCCTAGAAGCCAGTGAGAGGAAGAGGAGGGAGACGAGTTTCAGATCACCTTGCAGTGATTCCCCGGTGATGGAAGATTTCCTCCTGGCCTCTCCTCCCGTGGTCTCGTCACCAAGGCCTTTCTTTCCAAGGCTTGGAGCCCGAGGGCTGGGACCGAGCCTTTGGGGTGACAGCACATTGCAGCTGTGACCCTCACTCCTCAGTTAGCCCAGGCATAGGCTGAGCACGGACCGGCAGAGCCCGGATCCGTATCTTCAAACGCTGGTGTTGCCCAGGCCGCCATCTGCGCTTGTTGCGCAGGACAGGAAGTACAGTCGGGCTGCGGCTGGTGGAGGCAGCCGAGTGCCTTCACCTGGAGCTGGCTCAGCCGGTGCAGCCTTTCATGGCACCATCCTCCCTGCAGCCTGGACTTTGGGGCGCCTGGGCCCTTCCACGCAGACCGTCCAGCCCCAGTGTCAACGGCTGGCTGCTGGCACGAGCCGGGTGCCGGCAGGGGGGCGGTGGGGGGAGCACGGGTGGCATGTGAGGCGTCGGAGGATCCGGACCCGGCCCTCTGCTCACGGCCACGCTGCAGCAGAACTCGAATCCGGAGGAGGCCCAGCGGCTGGAGCCCGTCCTCACTGCCTGTCGGTCGTCCACAGACCTCCTGTACCAGGACCGAATCCCTCCGACTTAGGGAGGACGAGGTGTGCCTCGGTGTCCCCTCTGCGCAAGTCTCCAAGGGCCAGGGGGGCCTCTCTGGAAGGGTCCGGAAAACTGATGCAGCTGTCCTGCACCGGTGGCTGATTCTGACAGACAGCCTGTGTGTGTGTGTGTGAGTGTGAGAGTGTGTACGTGTGAAAATGTGTATACGTGGGTATGTGAGTGTGAGAATGTGTGTGTGTTTGTGGGTATGTGAGTGTGAGCGTATGTGGGTATGTGGATGTCTGAGAATGTGTGTACACCTGTATAAGTATGTGGGTGTATGAGTGGATGAATGTGAATGTATGTGGGTGTGTGGATGTGTGGATGTGAGAATATGTGTATGTGTGTGTGGATATGTGAGTCTGAGTGTATGTGGGTGTGTGGATGTCTGAGAATGTGCGTGCTTGTGTGTATGTGGGTGTGAGTGTGTGTGCGAATGTGGTGATGAGTGTGTTACAGGCAGTGACTCAGTCAGCCTCCTGTCCCGCAGGGAACTGAATACCTGAGGTCGCACCTTGCAGGAGATGGTTTCCTCGGCCGTGGCTCTGGAGGGCTCGGCCCACAGTCACGTGGCAGCTCCCCGGGCCTCTGCGACAGCCGCTCGTGGCAATCGGACATGGCCAGGATGCTGCGTGGTGACCTGGGACAGGTGGAAAAGGCAGAGCGGGTCACACACCGGTGACCAGGAGACCACCGGCCAGGCCCACCTCTTCCCCGCCTGCCACTGCTGTGCCCCTGTAGTGGAACCCACACCTCTAACACGCGGGCCTTGAGGCAGTCACCCGTGCAGCGCAGAGCAGAGCCCCTCTTGGCACCAAGATGAGAGCGCGCCAGCTGCCCTCAACCCCACTTGTGTGAAGGCGCCATCCTGCGCGGCTGGCCATCCCTGCCGTGTCTGGGGCCATGCAGAGCCGCAGCAGGTTTCCACACGGACACAGCTGAGCCCTGCTCTATCCCATGCAGTCCCCCACCGCACAACCCTGACCACCTTCGGCCCCATCACTGACGTGAAGAAGAGCGTGGAGAAGCAGCGTCCGATCCTGCACGCAACACGCCAAAGTGTCACGATGGCTGTGGAGAGATGAGGGAAGCAGAAGCCAGTGCCAGCGCAGGAATCACCAGTAGCGCTGTGCTTTCTGCCCAAAAAGGTCATTCGCAGGCAGGTGTTTCCGAGCGGGTTCAGTAGTGTCAAGAGCATACAGCTATCACAGGGTGGTGATCAAACTCACTTTTTTTTTTTTTTTTTTTAGGTTTTTTGAGACAGGGTCTCACTTTGTGGTTCTGGCTGGCCCTGAGCTCAGCCTCAAACTCACATCACAGAAATCCTCCTGCCTCTGCCTCCCGAGTGCTGGGATTACAGGCGTGAGCCACCATGCCCGGCACTGTGGTATGTGGTACTGGTTGCTGCTGGGTGTGGGTCTCCACGCCCAGTATTGTTATGTGGTTACCGGGGAATCGAACCCGGGCCTTTGCGCTTGCAAGACAGGCGCCGGAACCACAGAGCTAACTCCCCGGCCCCAAACTCACTTTTATCTAGATCAAAAGCCTGAACACTTTTTTGGGTTTTTTTGAGACATGGCCTTACTACGTAGCCCAAGCTGGCCTCACACTCACAGCAATCTTCTTGCCTCAGCCTCCCAAGTGCTGGGATTACAGGCGTGTACCATCGCACCTGGCCTTCCCAGCCAGAGCTCCTTCTGGCTTCACTGGGCCTTTCACACTGCCCGCGCCGATTCCCAGCTCTGGCCAGCCTTGCCCTGTGGACCTGCTCACCTTCGCCTGGGCAGACGCTGTGGCCACTGTCTGTGATACAGTCCCCCCGGCCCTGCCAGTGTCCTCAGGGTCCCTCATGTTGAGTCTGGGATCAGTTCCAGATGGACTGGGCACCCCTGGTCCATGGGCATGAGTGGGCATGCATCCCTGGCACTACCTGTGGAGGGGCCAGCTCAGGAGGGCACCACAGGCTCTGGGCATCGGCTCAGCTTGGCCTTCTGCTTCCCTGTCTGCTACTGCTTGTTTTTCCCTAAGTTAGACCATTTTTGAAGGATCCTTTGATCGTTTTAAAAACCAGGTGAGATGTAAATCACAAATACAGAGGAAACGAAGTCCACGCTCCAGCTCCACCCATGCTCATATGACCCGTCACGATGCACCGGGCCGGGCTGCCCTAGGGAGGAAGCAGAGACGGCCGCACGGTGACACAGCCCTGGCGGGGCGTCCAGGAATGACCGGCCGGGCCGGGCGCCCTGTGGATCAGCGGTGGGACCTTCAGGCCGCGCCTCCAGGCAGAGGCTGGTGAGGTCTTGGGCGGCAGCAGGAGGTGCCCTGCTCCTGGCGAGGTGCTGAGTGATTGTGCAGGTTGCCAGGGAAGTTTAAAGGCGGGCACAGCGGGCATGCGCCATCTTTCCACAGCTACTGTGAGAAGGGCCTACGGGCGGCTCAGAGACGCGGGGGGCACAGCTCTTCCCTTCCAGGTGCGCTGTCCCCCCGTCCCTGGGGCGACACACTGACCCACAGAGCTGGTCACCGGCCTCCGATACACCAGAGCGCACAGTGGACACCCCCCTGCCTCCCGCACGCTGTTGGTGCAACTATGAGAAGCATGGCCACCCTCAAAGAAAAGGGTCCCAAGCACAAAAGAGAGAGGTTTGGCGAGAAGAAGCTCGCCTGTCTTGTTCTAGAACATCCCTTGCACCACACGCCACACCTCCGCCGCCTTGCTCCACTCCCTGAGGAGACGCCTCTCAGCTGAGAGGGCCGCTCACTTGACCCCAGCGGCCATTTTACCATGTCTTCTGTGGGATTCTCAGGTGAGCAGTTTATGCCAACGACCTTCGTTTTCATCCTTCGCCACAGCCCTCGCGAGTGGCCTTTCTCTTTCCTGAGGTCTCTCCAATCTGCTGCTGAACAAAGTTTGCTTTCTCTTATCCGTTTTTTACTGTCGAGGTAAGGCACCGCTGCTGACTCTCCCCTGGGACGCCGAGCGGCCTTCTCCCCTGCCCCTTCCCGCCCCTGTCCTCGGCTCCTCTTCTGTGTCTGCGAGGCAGTGTTGTTGCTTTTCTCCTCAGAAAGCTCAATGCTTCCACTGCTCCTGCGGTCACATCAGACTTCGGAGTCCCTTGTTACACCTCCCCGCTTTCCTCACCCGGGACTGGCCATCTCTTGCCAGTGGGTGGATCTTATGTGGATGTCCGTCCCCTCCTCAGACTCCAGCACCGTCTCAGCTGCCACCACTCACACTGCTCTTTCCTCGTCCGCCGTGTTTACTTGACACCGAGTCCTGTCAGCTGGTCAGCTTGTCCAACAGTCTTGCTCACAAAGCCTCCCTCTCCCCACCGTCTGCAATGCCAGACTTCTGTCCCTGCCCCTCCCCATTATGCAAGGTACTGTCCGGGTCTAATCTGAGCCTCAACCCTCCTTTGAAGCAGAAGTAAAGTGCGGTTGGGTCAGAAAAGGTCGAGTTAGGCCGGATGTTGAAAGTCAGGTGAAGACCCAAGAGGAGCTAGTTTTCAGTCGTGAGTGGTTGCGTGGAGATCAAAAGAGCACAGACGCAGCCTCGTGGCGCTCCAGTGATCGTGACTGTTGCTTCTAACTCGGCGCGTATCTTTACACCAGCGGGATTCGAACTGCTCCAGGGGACGAGCTGTGGCTGACATTTTCCAGCTCCTCCTCATCTTGTCTTTGAAAAGCTCTGTGGCGTCTGCGGTGGCTAGGAGTGTGGCCTGGGCCCCGTCAGCCTGTCGCTGTGAGGACGGAGGATCCGATGATGGCCTTGATGGAGGACTGGATGATGGAGGGTCAGACGAGATGGGGGACAGGGAGGGACAAGATGGAAGACCAGTGGGGGGCTGGGCGGAGGACCAGACGGAGGACCAGGTGGAGGGCTGAATGGAGGGTCAGGCGAGGACTGGATACAGAGCCGGTGGAGGACTCGATGCTGGATGGAGGATCAGGTCCCGCCTGTCTGGGCCCCAGCCTCCCTCTCTGGGACGGTGCTTTAAGAACTGATTCCCAAACCAATGAAATAATATATATAACCCAGCTCCGCACCGCTCCAGGTGGTCCGCGGAGCTAATTGTGCACACTGCCCTCGGCACGCTCACATCCGCTTCGGTGATATTTTGGTTGGATGAGGAGTTTCTTGTGAATACCAGTGTCTCCCTTGCCTTCCTGCCTCTCACAGCTGTACACATCTGTCATCCTTCACCAGCAGCCAGGAAGCTCAGATCTGGTTGTAAGGGTAATCACAGCAGCTGTGTAGACTGATTACTTTAAAATACACCTGACGTCTCCCGGTGCCGCTCTGTTTCCTGCTTCCTGTGTCCCTCTGTGGGGTGATTACTGCGAGAGGCCTTGGGTATATGCTCTGGAAATCCCTGCCTCTCACCCTCATGGAGGTTGTGGTCCCTGGGAGGAGTCTTCTCTGCACACACCTTCCTGCACCCCACACGTCCACGTTCAGGAGCCTCTGATCCAGACGGGCCACAGAAACTAGCAGAACAGAGAGGGGTGGGCCAGGCTCGGGGTGACTCGGGGGGTCGCTGTGAAGCCCCTTGCAGGGCTCCCTCCAGGCTGGCGGCCTCCACCTGTGCACAGAGGCCATGCTCATGCCCAGCGCCCTCCTGCCCGCCGCAGGCCCAGGCTTGGAGCTGTCCCCACAGGAAGCGTCTGCCCCATCAGCCATCTTCCCCTGCAGAACTGTGCAGAGACCCCAGGAACCTTCTCAGGGCTGCACGCCCCCCCTCCACGAGGACATGCCCGACCTCCCCTCCAAGAAGCGGCGCCCGGTTCCACCTCCGCGAGGATGGCACTCTGAGACCTCTCGCTCCGAAGCTCCCCCCTGCGGCAGTCACCCAGGTCTGACGTGTCCTGACTGCTGTCCAGGACGACCGCGGCCCTGCCTGTACCTTCAGCCTTCCCTGCTCGCCACCTCTGCCTGGTCCCCACACCTCAGTAACTGCTCTAGGATTTGGCTGCTGAGTTGTCCTGCGCAGCCTCTTGGCAGCCAGCTTCTCCATCTCCTGTCCCTCTGAGATGTTTCCAAAACTGACTCCAGACGGGATGGCGCCCTATGTGCCAAGAGCTGAGGCGGCTCATGGCTGGGGTCCCGGGTGTGTCTGCTCTGTGGCACGGCGGAGGCAGTGGCTCAGCGCCCTTGGGTGCCTCCCTGTCTCCCTCGCACTGTCCCGGCTCTTCCTGGGCTCCCCGCTGCGGGCTCTGCGCTCGTCACCACCCAGTGTGTTTGCTGGTGTGCTGGGCATCGGGCACGGGCGCGGGCGCGGCAGAGCGGGGCGCCATGCCTGCATCCTCCCTCCACTCTCGGCCTGACCCCTCCCCTCCCCACAGGGCCCATCTCCCCCGTGACCGCTGCCGGAAGCAACCTCTACCTTACTTCGGTTGCTTCTTCACCTGCAGCTGGCAGCGCCTCAAGCTCAACATCCGGACAGACATTTGTGTGAGGAAGGTGTCCCGGGCCGCCTGCTGCTGCCTCCTCTGCCTGGGGCTTTGTGCCAAGCAGCAGCTCGGTGTACCCTGGCTTTGTGGCTGCAGCGTGGACAAGAACTTCCGAGGTGGACGCGTGTGGGGGACGCGCCTCCCACGGTTGTCGAGATGAGGACGGTCTTTGGAGCCTGGACAGCACTCCGCCACACGAGATGAGCCAGTCCCTGAAGGCCAGACCATGCGTGATTCCGCTCATGGGAGGGGCCTAGAGCAGCCGCGTTCAGAGACAGGAAGTAGCTGCTGCAGAGTGGGAGTCGCGTTTAAAATGATGACTCCATCTCCACGGCTGCTCCCAGCGACCCTTGTCCCAGGAAGATGGTATAAATCGGGCCTGTGCCCGACACACCCAACCTTCCTCACCCAGGCGGAGGGCTCAGGATGCCTGCAGTGCGCGGCCCCAGCGGCACTGGCTGCTGTAGAGGTCACAGCCGCGTGGGGTCCGGTGCTCCAGGGCCATGCGCGGGGCCGCGGGCGGGGAAGTGTGCGGCTTCTGCTGCTCCTGGTGGTGACGATGTGCAGCCGCGGGACCACACGGCTGGTCCCTGACACGCGGCCGCAGAGCTGACTCTGCTCTGCTCCTGTAGGTGGGAGCGGCGCAGGCCCCCGCCTCCGGGAGCCGTCCCCGTGTGACTTCCCGGTGGGGAGGGCTCTTGGGAGCTTCCCACGCTCCTAGCACCTCCTCGGCTGGGCCTGGCGGGTGCTGAGCAGAAGTGTCCAGCCTACAAGCAGACAGGAGGAGGCATTTTTTCTGTGCTCAGATGAGGAAATCTGCAGAATTAGAAGATAATGTTTGTGCCATTTCCAGAGGCCCGGGCCAGGCTCGGCTCACCTCCAAGTGATTTACCTGTGCGCCCACGATTATTTACTTGGCTGTTCAGTTCAAGACAATCACAGGAACGTACGGCCCATAAATTAGAATAGCTATGAAACACAGGCTGCCTTTATGTCGAAACATAACTTTTGCAGGCTTTTTTTTTTTTAAACAGAGAAAATACATTTAATGTACAGGCTCAAAGCGATCACTATTGTT
The DNA here is from genome assembly GCA_004026965.1 of Petromus typicus. Taxonomy (NCBI): domain Eukaryota; kingdom Metazoa; phylum Chordata; class Mammalia; order Rodentia; family Petromuridae; genus Petromus; species Petromus typicus. The sequence goes on from PVIR01018046.1 coordinate 26,433, forward strand.
ACCGCTCCTTTTAGCTTAGCGTTCGGCTTCTCTCCTGCTGGTCTTAGGTTTTGCCCTCGGCGGGGTGTTGGGCCCAGGAGACAGCTCGGGCCTCCTAAGGTTTGGCTTCTCGATGCCAGCCAGTGTGGAAGTGGGGGCCCGTGTGGGGCGAAGGCAGGAGCCCGGGCCCTCGAGTGGAGTGTGGCCCTGCACACCGTGCCGACTGCAGCCACCCCCTTGCACGCACGCATGGCGGCTGTCCTGCTGGGGTGAAAAGAAGATGAAATGTTACCGGGGCCCGGTGCTTGGGAAACAGTCGGGAAACTTCTGGGTGACAGATCCGGCCTCGTCTGCACCTTGGACAGGGGAGCACCCTGAGACGGCGTGGCCAGCAGAGGCGAAGAGCGGAGGCCCGGAGTGGGACCCAGCACCGGGAAGGAGGGGGTACAAAAGCTGACCCGGTGCCCGTGGGTAAGCCTGTGGGCACCCAGGGTTGTCTGCATCTGGGCTGGCACTCACTCATGCCCAAAGGGCCTCTGGGAAGCTGAGCAACATGGGAGTGAGTGTCCCGGTCTCCGTCTTCTGTGGGTGACATTTAAAGTACCCTCTGGGCCCGCGACCCAGTTTGCATCCTCTCGCGCTCCAGCAGCTGTCACCCGGGCCCTCCTCTCCCTGGCTCTAGTTCCTTCTCTAGAACATGCAGGCGATCCAGCACCCACTGCTCCTGGGCGGCTGTGAGACTTAAACAAGATGGCTCTGAGAAGAGCTCGTGGCACGGGTAAGGTGAGCACGTGAGCGCGACTGGCACCTTTCTTCTGCCGTTCAACTCGCGTGTGGACACTACCCCAGCCTGCCCGAGGGCCAGCTGCACCCTTGCTGCTCCACCAGCCTCCTCGGACGGCGGCAGCTCTCCGGGCCCCTGATGGTGGCAGGACTGGTGCCGGGCACTTCTTGGCATGCTTTGCTCTCTCCGTCAGGCACCCTGTGCCGCAGCTTCCATCGGCCTCTGCACGGGCATGCGTGGAGACAAGCATGGCCCCGGCCCAGGCTCCACACACACCCTCTCCTTCTCCACCAGCCTCCTCTGTG
>PVIR01018046.1:32500-33957 GCA_004026965.1 Petromus typicus
GTGGTTCCTGCAGCCCTCAGCCCCCTGTAGAGGGAATGCTGGGCTCCTACTTCCACTCACTGTCACATTGCGAGTTGTCCCATCCCAGCAGAGGCTGGTCACACCACCACCACCCGTAAGGTGGCAATGCCCAGGCCTGACCCTGGAGTGTCTGTGAGATGTGCCTTCAAGAAGTCACAGAGGGCACCATTCCCAGACGGGCAGTCAGGGAGGGACGGTGACACTCCGCCTTCTGTCCCTGGACAGAACCCAAGGACCCGGGTTCGATCCCCGGTAACCATATAACAATACTGGGCGTGGAGACTCACACCCGGCAGCAACCAGTACCACATCACAGTGCCGGGCGTGGTGGCTCATGCCTGTCATCCCAGCACTGGTCAGCGCACGTGAGACACTGGGTCTCCTGGGCATCCCTCTGTCAAGTCCCCACCCAGTCTCCTGGGGGCCCCAACCTGTGAGCTGCGACAAGCAGAAGTGTCAAGAGAAGGCTTTCTGGCTTTAAAATGTGTGCTGTGTGCACAGCTCCGCTCTGCAGGCAGCAGAGGGCTTGAAGGCTCTCAGAACACCAGGCTCGGCAGCTCGGGGGACTGGGTGGGGGCCCAGTTTCCCAAGGCCTGAGGCTCAGGGCACCAATGCCATGACTGTTGGGTAAATCAGATGCCAACTCTACTGAGCCCTGGCACCACAGCACATATCTCCAGTGTGTGGAGGGTGTCACAACTCTCCATCAAACACAGAGGAATCAAACAAACTTCTCCAACCAAACTCATTGTGGGAATTTCTTTTTTAAGAAAGACATACCATGTGGGGCCGGGGAGTTAGCTCAGTGGTTCCAGTGCCTGTCTTGCAAGTGCAAGGACCCTGGTTTGATCCCCAGTAACCACATAACAATACTGGGCGTGGAGACTCACGCCCAGCAGCAACCAGTACCACACACCACAGTGCCGGGCGTGGTGGCTCACGCCTGTCATCCCAGCACTCGGGAGGCAGAGGCAGGAGGATTGCTGTGATGTGAGTGTGAGGCTGAGCTCAGGGCCAGCCTGAACCACAAAGTGAGACCCTGTCTCAAAAAAAAAAAAAAAAGAAAGAAAGAAAGACATTCCATGTATCATTTATGGTGTGACCCCAGGTAAGTGGGAACAGCCTGTGTCCCATCAGCAGGTGAACAGGCAAAGTATTTATTTATTAGTGCACATAGTAACACAGAATAGTGAGTCTTCTTTTAGAAAACTGGTCGTGTTTATGACTCAGCTTGGCCATTTCCAATGCCACTGTCCCTTTGCCCTTCCCCCCTCCTCCCTCGGTCCCCTCCCTGTCCCCAAAAGTCTTCTAGTTTCCTGTCATCTCATTAATTAATTAATGAGTCAAAATTTAGGTTCTTATGTAAAAGGAGAGGTGCAGTATTTTACCCTCAGCCGAGCTTGCCTCACTCCCTGCGACAGCCCCACCTCAGCGCC
>PVIR01018047.1:0-15054 GCA_004026965.1 Petromus typicus
CTGTCTCCTCCTTCTTCATGGCAGCATATCTCTCTGCTTTCCCTGTGGGCTTCAGTTCTTGCTTCAGATCCTTTCTGGGTCCCTGGGACCCACTTCCCTCCTTTTCTTCCTCACATTGCTATATTCTAGCATTTGCACATCAGACATTGAAGAGGCTGTTTCTCTGCTATGCACCACACCACCATCCTCCCAGAAGTCCAGTCTATAACTCCTTTAGATGGGTTGAAGGATGCATTATAGGACCGGGGATTTAGCTCAGTGGTTCCGGCATCTGCCTAGCAATTGCAAGGTCCTGAGTTTGATCCCTGGTACCACACGCCACAATGCCGGGTGTGGTGGCTCATGCCTATAATCCCAGCACTCAGAAGGCAGAGGCAGGAGGATTTCTGTGAGTTCGAGGCTTGCCTGGGCTACGTAGTGAATTCAGGGTCAGTCTGAGCTACAAAGCAAGATCTTGTCTCAAAAAACTAAGCAAAACAAAACAACAACAACAAAAAGATGTATTATAATACTGAACATTCAATGTTTCTAGAAAGCTTGTTTTCTGAGAAACAACTATATTCAAACCATAGGAAATTAATCTCAATACCTTCATTTGACATATCCCACTGAAAGCTTTGGGGATAACAGAGTAGTCATAAATTCAACAGAAGAGAGTATGACAGAAAAGATCTGTTCAGGCGTGGTGGCACACACCTTTAATCCTAGCACTTGAGAGGCTGAGGTGGGAGGATCATTATCGGTTTGAGGCCAGCTTGGGCTACATAGAGAGTCTAAGGCCAGCCAGAACTGCAGTGAGACCCTGTCTAAAAAAATAAAAATAAATCACTAAAGCTGGGCCAAGGATTTAGCTCTGTGGTTCTGGCATCTGCCTGGCAAACACAAGGTCCTGAGTTCAATCCCCAGTAACCACATACCACAATGCCAGGCATGGTGGCTCATGCCAGTAATCCCAGCACTCGGGAGATAAAGGCAGGAGGATTGCTGTGAGTTTGAAGGTAGGCTGCCTAGTGAGTTCAGGGCCAGTCTGAACTACAAAGTGAGACCCTATCTCAAAAAAAGAACAAAAAAAATCTTTGCTGTAAGAGTCAGAATTGTTCAGTTAGTCAGGCTGTGTGTCATAAATGGGGGTTAGAACTGGAGAGAACCGAAATACCTTCTTGTTTTCCACAAATGCCTCAGGCTCCATGAATCCTCACCCAGATCTCCTTTATCATCAGATGCTTCCTGGCTGTCCCACGTAGCCTGTGAAATCTATAGCTCACCTAGATAGGCACGTGGTTATGCAATTTGCTCCCAGAGCAGGCTCCAGAATGTCCAGATCTAGTATCCAGTCAATCTTTCCTGGCCTATCAGGCAGACATGACAGCACATGTGGACTGAAGAAATACCATTTCCCTAGGAGGAATAGGAGAGGCTCAAAGGCACAGATATGTACACTTAATATAGACAATAATAAAATAGCATAAAGTATGCTAACTAGGCCTGTTATAGAAATCCATTGCCAGCTTCTCTTTCTCATAAAGGATTTAAAAATTAAAAAGTATACTTATCTTCTTTTCTTTCCCTCCCATATCATTGAATTTCCTGTTCTTTTGTGTTTATTTTCTGAGATCTCTGCTAAGTCCCTTATTCCATCTGTCTCTGACAGTTTCCATTGCTGATCCTCTTTCTTCTCTCTTGGGGCCAGTCTTATAGGATCTTTTAAGATCACGCCCTCAGTTAATCTGTTAGTGGTATCAGGCCATTTAGATATAAGTTAAAGAGAAAGGAGGTTTAAACACAGTTTTGTTTTTCTTGTGATTACAATGTAGAGTGCCAGGGACCTTCTACTTATCCTGAGTCTTTCCATTTTAAACTTTTAAACAACAAAATCCCTTAAAGAAAGTCCCTTCTCCTAATAAAGAAATAATATATGTTTATTAAAGAAAAATTATAAATACAGAAAAAAATTAAAAAATACTCCTTGCTACTCAATGAAAACCAGGGTTAATATTTTGAAATACTCTACCAGTATTATGTTTTCCATCTGTGTGGATTTAATTTTTGTCTTTTTTTTTTTTGAGATAGGTCTGTTGCTCTGTACCCTAGGCTTGCCTCAAATTCTCAGTGACCCTCCTGCTCAGACTTCAAGTGCTGAAATTACAGATATGTGACACTTTTCCTGGCTTATCTGTATGAATTAAAAAAATTATTGTAATCAGTCATACACATACTTTTGTATTCTTATTTTTCCCCTCATTTAACATATATTTTCAACTAATAACAGAAGTTCATAAGTATAATTTTAGTGCTTATATCAATCAGTTGGATGTACCATAGTTTAATCATTTCTGTATTGTTAGTCACCTATCTCAAAATGGTATTTGCACAAGCATTACATGACAAAAGTCTATGTAAAGCACATATCCATTGTCCAAAACCAGTAATTTCTTATGTAATCAGAGGAAATGCTAGCTCAATGAAAGCTACAATTTGTTCAGTAAATGATAGATTTCCCCATAAATTTTTAAAAATTTTATTTTATTAGTACATGCTTGCTGTACATAATACTTACATGCTTTGTGTGGAGTTGGTACATGCACATAACATTCAACTCCTTTTTTTTCACCCCTTTTCCTTCTTTCCCTCCTCTGCCCATTCAGCTCTTGATCTTTTGGGGATTTTTTTTTGTACATGTCTGTAGTACATGTTTACTTTTTTTGTAGTACTGGAGATTGAACTCAGGCCCTTATGCTTGCAAGGTAGGCGCAGTACCTCTTGAGCTAAATCCTGGCAATATTTACATTTCTTGTGTTGAGTTACTATGTGTACATGTCACATCCTAATTCCTTTTTTCATCTTCTGATCCTTCCCTTACTCCCCCTCCCTCCTTTGAGAAAGATGTCTCCCTGCTTTTTGTCATCTATGTTTTGTTTTGCTCTTTATTTTTAGTCAAGGTTTTTCATCTAAGAGAAACTGTGTTATATTTAAGCTTGTGTTTCTGATTTACTTCACTTAACATTATGGCCTGAAGGTGCATCCATTTTCCTACAAATTGTTCAAGTTTATCTTTATGGCAGAATAGTACTCTTCCCCGTACAATTGAAGACAGTATAATTGTGATGATGTAACCCTAGTGTAGTAGAAAGAAAGAAAAAAATACTTTGGAGTTATATTTTTTCCTTTACTCAGTAAATTAATAATCAAGTGCCTACCAGGGACTGTAAATACACTAATAGGAAAAAGAAAATGCCCTCATGAAACATATAATTTAGTGGTGTTCACAGGTAATCAGACAAGCACTCATGTACAGTATGGTAAGTGCTAAGAATCAGAAGTACAAATGAACAGAATAGGGGTGTCTCACTTGAATTTAGGGGATCAGGAAAGCTTCCTGGAAGAAGTGGAATTGAAAATGAGATGTAACAAGATATGTAAGAGTTAGGAAGCTGAATGAAGACAGGAAAGAGACTAGAAAAGAATCTTTGTGTTCCAGACAGAAGGAATAGCAAATATAAAGGGCTACAGGTCTTACTGTTTTGCCCAGGCTGGTCTTAAATTCTAGCTCAAATAATCCTCCTGCCTCAGCCTCCTGAGCATGGGTACACTACCAGGCCCAGGGAAAGACCCTCCTTTTAAAAAATATCTGAAGTTGTCTTTTTTTTGCCCTATTTTTTTCTCGGTTCCGGGGATCAACTTAAGACCTTGTGCTCACCAGGCAGGCGCTGCAGCACTGAGCTAAGTCCCTGGCCTTTGCCTTCATTCTTAAAAGATGTTTTAACTGAACCTAGAATTCCAGGTTGATGGGTTGGAGATACAGCTCAGTTGGAAGCTCTTGCCTGGTATGTGCACGGCCCTGGATTCCCTCCCCCGCTCTGAAAAACAAAATCTAGGTTGATGGTTGTTTTCTTCCAAGCGATTTTAAGACTTTTCCCCCACTGTCTTTTAGTTTCAATAAGGACTGAAGCTGATAGTCTTTTGAATCATTATATTCAACGTGGTTCTCTGAATGCTCTCAGGATTTTCTCTTGGTTCTCAGCAGTTGGACTATGATAATAGATATACTTTTATTCATATTTATTTTGTTTGAATTTTACAGAGTTTAAATGTGTTGATGCATGTCTTTTGCCAAGCCTGGTAGTGCACATTTGTAATCTCAGCATTTGGGACGCTGAGACAGGAGGACTGTGAGTTCGAGGCCAGCCTATATTGAGACTGTATTTCAAACAAATAAAACAACATTTAAAAAAGGCTTTTGCTAGATTTATTATTCAACTACTGTTTCTTCAAATAATATTTCTACCCATTTACTGTTCTTCTTCTGGCACTAAAATCACATAGACTTTAGACCTATGATATGGGAGCTGAGGAAAAAAGGATGCTGAGTGTTAGGTAAGCTTGGGCAACATAGGGTGATTCCCATTGACCCCATCCCCCACACCAAATGCTTAGCCTCTGAAAATATCCTAAAGGTCTGAGATTTTTTTTTCCTTTTATCAATTTTTTCTCTTTATAGATTCAAGATTTTTTTATTTTGGGGGCTGGGGATTTAGCTCAGTGGTTCCGGTGCCTGTCTTGCAAGCGCAAGGGCCCGGGTTCTATTCCCGGGTAACCACATACCATACTGGGTGTGGAAACTCACGCGCAGCAGCAACCAGTACCACATACCACAGTGCTGGGCGTGGTGGCTCACACCTGTAATCCCAGCACTCGGGAGGCAGAGGCAGGAGGATTGCTGTGATGTGAGTTGGAGGCTGAGCTCGGGGCCAGCATGAACCACAAAGTGAGACTCTGTCTCAAAAAACCTAAAAAAAAAAAAAAAGATTTTTTTATTATCACTTGACTGAAGTGGAAGAGAACCAAATCAGATTCAGTGTAGGCTCAATGTTGACCTTATGGGGAAATTTGATTTAGTTCTCATCCAAGTAGGTTTGTGACTAAAATCATGGAAAGAATTAAGTTCATGATCTGAGGCTCCACTGTATTATCTTCAGTTTCCTTGACTCTCTTGTTACTTCATTTTACTAAGTCCATACAGTTAATTTCTTATTTCAGATATTATATTTTTCAGTTCAAGGATCTCCATTTAATTCTTTTCCATGTTTTCTATTTCTTGAGATTTCTGTCTTTTAAATTTCTTATCAGGGTATTTTTTCCCCTTTAAGTATCATCATCATCTCAAAGTTGGTCTCTGCTAATTATCATATTTTCTTTGTTCTTCATAGATTCAATTTATTTTTTGTTATTTTAAAAATTGATTTTGTTGGTACATCTTATATATGCCTTATGATCACATTAAACATTGACATAGATTAAATTTAAAGAGAGTCCTGCCACTGGAATGTGATGGAAACTGTTCCATGTTACGTTCTATGAAGAGTGTAGATATACTTATTTCTGGAGGCAGTCAACTTAGTTTCAAATTGCACTTTATTTTGCCTGTGCTGGGCAGCAGCTCAAATCTTAATGCCTTTCTTTTAGTCTTTGAAACTGCTTTGCATCTGTCTTATACATGTATGGTTTAGAATGTACTTTGAGAAGAATTTACACAGGATAACTTAGAACACCTTTTCTCAGAATCTCTCCTCTCTCAGGTTTCTCCTTATTTTTCAGAGTCTATGAATGTCCCAACCTCTGCTCTCTGGTTCATCAAGCTGGAAAGATGATTTCCTAATGGAGTTTTAGTTATTTGCCCAGTGATTGTAACCTGCATTTAGGCTAAAGCTGTAAAGCCATAAAAATCAGAAACTACCCTATCCTGATCTTTTATTTCATGTACCAAGTGCCCTCTACAAATCTGCTTGCACTTGTTCACTCTCTGGAGCCTTTTGGTAGGGAGTGTGTATGTGTGTGTGTGTGTGTGTGTGTGTGTGTGTGTGTGTGTGTGTTTATGCACATGTGCAAGCACATGTTGGTGTTTTGCCCAGAGTTTATAGGTGTTATGTATTGGGAGTTTTTGCTGTCATTCTGTGAAAGTCTTAGGTGAACTTACTTCATAATTTGGGGGAAGGAACACAGCCCTCACCTGCTCTTTCTTTCTTTCTTTTTTGAGACAGGGTCTCACTTTGTGGTTCAGGCTGGCCCTGAGCTCAGCCTCAAACTCACATCACAGCAATCCTCCTGCCTCTGTCTCCTGAGTGCTGGGATTATAGGCGTGAGCCACCACACCTGGCACAGTGGTGTGTGGTACTAATTGCTGCTGAATGTGAGTCTCCATGCCCAGTATTGTATGTGGTTACTGGGGAATCGAACCCGGGCCCTTGTGCTTGCAAGACAGGCGCTGGACCCCCGGCCCAACTCTTTCTTATCATTTCTATCATCACCTATATTCTCTTCTTGCTTTAGAGAAAAAAGACTAAGTTTTCTAGTTTTTTCTCTTTTCTCATAACCTCTTATTTGTAGCAGGACCTACAGTTCACCTGATTCATTCATTCATTCATTCATCAAATACATATTGAGCTAGGCACAGGGATAGGTGTTGAGGGTAACAAGAATGAACAAAAATAAACCCTAATTCAATGAGACTTCTCTCTTCTAGGTCACCAAAGGTCTGTGGCATGTAGCTCAGTGGTACAGCTTCTGCTGAACATACTTGAGGCTCTGGGTTTGATTTCCCATAACTCAAAAAAATGTCAAATATCTGACTACTTATTCACTGGAAACTTTTTTTTTTTTGAAACAGAGTCTCACTTTGTAGTTTAGGCTGGTCCTGAACTCAGCCTCGAATTTAGCATTCCTCCTGCCTCTGCTTCCTGAGTGCTGGGATTACAGGCGTCAACCACCACACCTGGCATTGTGGCATGTGGTACTGATTGCTGCTGGGTGTGAGTCACCACACTCGGCATTGTTGTATGTGGTTACCCAGGATGGAACCCGGGCCCTGGCACTTGTAAGGCAGGCACTAGAACCACTGGGCTAATTTCCCGGTCATGGAAAAAATGTTTTTCATTCTTATCCTCTGTCACTTCAGTACTTTGGCCTCCATTGGCTCTAGTGACCAACCTCCTCTTTACCTTCTGTTTCCCACCTCACTGATTTCTCCTTTCATCTTCCAACTGGAGGAATTCTCAGAGACTTGGTCCTTGTCTCCTTTTGTCCATGGCAGTCTTTCTTCTCCTTCCTTTTTTAAAGTTTTTGGTTTTTTGAGACAGAGTTTTGCTTTGTAGTGTAGGCTGGCCTTGATGTCATTATGTAGTCCAAGCTGGCCTTGAATTTGTGGCTATCGTGCTGCAGCCTCTGTAATGCTGAGATTACATGTGTGTACCACCACACCTGGCCTCTCCTCTGCTCTCCTTTTTGAATTGGGGATCAAATCTAGGACCTCACTGATGCTAGGCAAGTGCTCTATATCTCTACCTCATCCTTGGTAGTCCTAATCTTAGTGTTTCAGTTCCATGTTAAGACTCCCATTTCTACCTTCAGTCCTAACCTCTCCCTTCAGGTTGAGGCTCGCATTTCAGCTATATGTCTCTTCCTCGTTGTCTAACAATCATATTAAACTGCAGGCAGTCAGAATCCAACTTATTATCTTGCCTCTGAACTTACTCTTCCTCTTGTGTTTCTATTTTATTTAATGCAGAAGGAGGTATAGAGTTAAATGAGAGCTACATCAGGGCTGCTGTAAAAGGGACTCTTGTAATGAATAGGAAGCTTGACTCTAGGGGAGGCTCCAAAGTCCCTTCCAATACTGTGATTCTATTATGTTTCTAGTGCACTGCCTTCCATATCCTTCAAGAAATTCATAATTGAATTGAGGGAGACAGAACAATTGAGTGATACCTGGTCCTGACTTCAAATGCAACAGGAAGTCAGAGAAAAAAAATAGTATGCACTGGAGTAATAAGAGAAGACTTACTGAGGAAAAGCACCAAGCTGAGCTCTTCCAAGTTAGTTGTCTTCTATTTCTTTTTTTTTTCTTTTCTTTTTTTTTGAGACAGGTTCTCACTTTGTAGTTGATACTGACCCATAGCCCGGATGAGCCTTGAACTCATAGCAATCCTTCTCCTTCTGCCTCCCGAGTGCTGGGATTACAGGTGTGAGCCACCATGCTTGGTATTGTGGTAGTGGTACTGGGGATCAAACTCAGGACCTTGAATTTGTCAGGCAGATGCCGAAACCACTGAGCTAAATCTTAGGCTCTGTTTCATTTCTTTTTCCATAGCATTATTGTCTGCATACTGTAGAAACTCCATAAAGCCTTTTTGAATGATTTTGTAATATTTATTTTAATTGAGTACACATTGAACACATAGTTCTTCACTAAATGATGTAGGGGTTAACCTAGGTTAGATGCAGTCTCTGATCTTTTCAATCAGTCAGCCAATAAATATTTACTGAGTGCTTATTATTTGCTATATAACATACTCAAAATTGTGGAGGATGTAAGAGAAATGTGTTAGTCCCTTTCTTTGAAGAGTTTACAAATGTGATTGGTAAAATGAGGCACATGTGCATGTAAGGCTAGCTAGGAAAGTGAGTCAGGGGCAAATGAACATTACAGACAATAGGTGTAAAAAATTTAAAGTACAGATTATTATGACTTGATGGACATGGAGGCTTTATGGAGGAGGTGGAAACTTTACTAGGCTCTGAGGGACGGGCAGAAATTAAATAAACTTGAAGTTTTCATAGTTATTAAGAAAATGGAAATTTAACATAAAAAATTTCAGGCTAAAGACCAAACAGAACAATATTTAGGCAGGAGTAGGCTATAGCCAGGATATTATCCAACAGTTGTTATTGCCATTTTACCCCTCCTCGCTGCAAGCACTTTTTTGGTCTTTGTTTCTCTGCTTTTTTATTTTCAGATATAAACATATTCTCCTCTTTATGTTACACGCAGAATTGATGCTGTCTGAGAGACATATTAAAGCATGGGCTTAAAAACCACACTACTGTTTCTGAATTCAAATTTTGACTTTATCACTTAATTAGCCACGTAATTTGGGGCAAGTTGTTAATATGTCCGTGCCTCATCAGTACACTGCAGATATAAAAATAACATCTATGTCATAAGACTGTTTTGAGGATTGACTGAGTTTAAAAAGTGTAAAGTATTTAAAATAGTGGCTGGCACATGGTAAGTGTTCAATAAGTGTTAGCTTTGTATTCTGGGGGAAAAAAGGCTAATTGCAGCATTATTACCTTCTGGGTCTTACTGGTGCTAGATAACTAATTATATAATTGACAAACACCTCTCTGGAAGCTGGAGGGCAAATTCTTGTCAGCTGATGGTTTAGGTCGTTAGCAGCCCCCATAAACATGCATAGATAGCCACAAGCTTAAGTCACACCATTTTTTCTCAGATTGTCCTCACCCCCAGGCAATCGGGAGATACTCTGGTAAACACAATGGCCAACTTAAGTAGACAAGTTTAGTATTAAAAGAGCACTTCATCAACACAGGCAAAGAACTATTTTTCAGAGGGATTTAGTGGAAAGTAGAGACTATCTGCGGGGAGGTATCAGATGAAATTAAGCTAGTATTACACAAATTAAATTTCAAGAAGAGGAGAAGTCACTAATGGATAGGAGAGTGTGTGTGTGTGTGCGTGTGTGTGTGTGTGTGTGTAAAGAGGGGTGATTGTATGTATGTTAGACTGTGGGATTTTTGTTCTGTTTTGTTTTCATCTCTGCATTATCTCTTTTTATACCCAGACTCTGTTTTTACCCTGTCCCTGCAGTTCTAGGACTCTGATCTTTTGGGGGGGGGGCAGGGGCTCAAACTTGGGACCTTGTGCTTTCAAGGTAGGCACCAGAACTACTGAGCTAAATCCTGGCCCTTCAGGACTCTGATCTTAAAGAACATAAACATCCCAAATTCTAAGAACTTTGATTTGCCATTTTCTTGGGACAGTTTGAATATGGAAAGAAGTTCTTGTTAAAACGGTTGTGTAACACTAGCTTGGACATTATGAAATCTTCAGGGAAAAATTTAAGGGCAGGAGAATGGTCAAGTGTCTGTCTGATCAAGCTAGGGTATTGCCTATAGGCAGGATGATGAACTAATGAGATTCCTTTCAATGTGAGGATCATAACTTTCTATTAGTTTTCTCCACTCTTGACTCCTTTTAAGAAAGAATTACTATAGTCAAGGAAACTCAGTAGAGAGAACAATGAACATCAAAATTCTGAGGTCATCTATTTGCCAAAGGATTTGACTGGCATGTGTAAGCACGTGTGCATGTGTGCTTGTGTTTGATAAATGAGGTCCAAAGGATAACTATGCTTGGCCCAACATCACTTGGCAACTGGGAACTGTGTATATCCCACAAAAACCCATTGTGTTTGGGTTCTGTCTATATCTGTGACTGTATGGGAGCCAGCTGCTAACAGTTGTTCTCACCTTATTGCTTCGAAGGCTCTAATCAGCCGAGTACCTTCTACACTCCCTTCTACTCTTTCCATTCTGTCAAATCTTTTTCTTAAATAAAGACCACGTACCAGCTATTTATACTTCACTGTGAATTTAATTTAGAGAATTCTCTTGGTGGTACTCGATTCTGAGCCTTATCTCTTTACTTGGCCTATGTTTTCAAATTTTCACTTTTTATGAGTTCATTCCCACCAGCTGCTAAATACATTTTAGTCTTCTCCATTCTTAACAAACAAATCTTTCTTTGACAATGTATTTCCCTCTAGTTACTACATTTCCTTTTTAGGTAAACTTCCCAAAAATGTTTTTCTAATAAATGTTTCCTCTTCTCTTCCTCCGATTCTATTCTCAATCCATTGTGTTTGGGTTCTGCTTCCAGCGCTCTACTGAAGCTGCTCTCATTTAGGTACTTGCTAAACCTAATGGACATTTCTCAGGGCTTATCTTATTTGACCTTTCTACTGTTGTAAACACCGTTAACCACCCACTTGCTCCTTCTGGAAACTTTCATCCCTTACTTCTAGATAACTATCAGCTTTGGTTCTTTTTCTACCTTGCTAACCGTTGCTTCCTATTGTCCTGCACAAGCTGATCTTCCTGGGCCTGCCTTTTCATATATTTTTTTTCCAAATGGAAGTAGTTTTCTTTTTGAGACAGGGTCTCACTTTGTAGTTCAGGCTGGCCCTGAGCTCAGCCTCAAACTCACATCACAGCAATCCTTCTGCTTCTGTCTCCCCAGTGCTGCGATTACAGGCGTGAGGCACCATGCCCAGCCCTGTGGTATGTGGTACTGATTGTTGCTGGGGTGAGTCTCCATGCCCAGTATTGTTATGTGGTAACCGGGAATCGAACCTGGGTCCTTGCGCTTGCAAGACAGGCGCCGGAACCACTGAGCTATATCCCATGCTCTAGTTTTATTTTTTCTGATTAAAAAAGGAATATAATCCTAGGTTTGATCCTTGATCATATACATATGCACACAATCAGATCCTCTCAGGAATTAAAAATATAAAATCTAAGTGAAATCCCCCAGAGATAATCACTTTGAACATCTGGGTGTATAACCTTCCAAAGTTTAAAAATTATAATATAGGTTGGAGATGTAGCTCAGTGGTAGAGTGCTTGTCTTACATGCACTAGGCCCCTGGGTTGTACATATTATACACATTAATATAGATGGTATCATTCTCCATATTATACACTTAATACAAATAGTGTCATACTGAGTAGCATATGGTATGTATAATACTACTTCACCTTTTCATGGCTATCATTCCATATTAACAAGCATACAACATTATTTTATTTTTTGATGATGGGCATTGAATCCAACAAATGCTAAGCCCATGCTCTACCACCGAGTACACTCTAGCCCAGATCATTACTTTAAATGGATACACTGTACAGGATAATCCTGAATTTGGCCATTTATACAAGAGACTGAGTTTTATAGTAGAAGTGACTGAGATACAATGTCCTATAAAATAGGAAGTCTTCTACCTCAATTAATTTTTACAGTATGAGGGACAAAACCTAGGATCTTCTGCATGCTGGGGAGCTCTCTACTTCTGAGCTACACCCTAGCCCCATATAACCTGTTTAGAGTACTTGTCATATAGATAGATTCACAAGCCTGGCATGGTGGCACGAACCTGCAGTCCCAGCTACTAGGGAGCCTAGGGTAGGAGGATTGCTTGAGCCTATGAATTCAAAATCAGCCTGGCAACATAATGAGACCCTGTTTCAAAACAGAAAACAAAAATAAAACTACAACCAAATTCTAGAATTAGAAGAAAATGGCAATAAAAATATTGCATAAAATGAGCAATTACTATAAAGAACAAGATTCCTTACTAGTGTCTTTATGGGATTAACTAAGTATTTCCTCAAGATAAATTATTGGAAATAATTTTTTGAGTCAAAAAGTTTCAGTAAATATCATTTAATGTTTTTGGGTTTTTTGAGAAGTCTTCTATGTAGTTCAGACTGGCTTTCAACTCATGATGTATCCCAAACTGGCCTTGAACTCACAGCGATCTTCCTGTCTCAGCCTCCCAAGTACTGGGATTATAAGCATATGCCACCACACTCAGCTACACAAAAGAATTAAAAGACTCATATCACAGTGACATATGTGCACCTATGTTTGTAGCAGCTCAGTTTGTGATTGCTACATCTTGGAAAAAACCCAACCGTCCATCAACTGGAGACTGGATAAAAAAGCTGTGGTTCTTCTACAGAATGGAGTATTACTCTGCCATAAAAAATGATAAATTTGAATCATTTATACTTAAATGGACATACCTTGAGGATATCCTCATAAGTGAAATAAATAGGTCACAGATAGGTAAATATCACATCTTTTCTCTGGTATGAGAAAATAAAGATGTAAATAAGTTCTAGAATTGTATGTTATATATTGTGAAATAGAAAATACTCAAAGTGAAATAGGGTGAAGGGGAAAAATAATGAGATTATAACAAAAAATAAAGGAAACAAATTTTATGTATATAGGGGGGTGGTAGGGTGAGTAGGGCTATGGGAAAAAATGAGAATTAAGTTGTGTCTTATACTGGTACAAATCCCCATTGTGGAGTGCAATTATGATGTGTATACATAATGTACCAATAAAGATTTCAATAAAAAAATATAAAAGTACTTAAACATACTGTACTAAAACAAAAATAACTCTGCCTGCCATTCAAGACTCCTATTTCCCAGTTCTGCTCTACTGTATTATGAGTTTTCTTGAAGTCAAAGTTATTTTTAAAACACATGCCAATTTGCTTCCCCAAAAGGAATGCGCATTTGCAACAAAACTGCGTAACTTTACCAATTTAAGTCCTAGCTCCTGGTCTTCACAGTTCTCTTTCTACACAATGGGCTGATGACTCCCAAGTCTTTATCTCTAACCTGGAGCATGCCCTCCAGCTCCAGGCAAGTATTTCCAGCTGCCTTTCAGATCTCGCCACCTGGATGTTCAACAAATGGACTAGTTTACCTAAATTGAACTCATTATCTTTCTTCCCAAATTTACCGCTCACTCTGTAATTTCAATTTTGATCGATGGTACCTAGTTATGTAAGTGAGAAACACAAGGATTATTTTCAATTCCCTCCTCCACCAGCCCCCAGATAGTAACAATAGCTAAAAGTCATTGAAAGCTTACTGTTTGCATATATATATATATATATATATATATAATTTTTTTTTTTTTTGTACCGAGGATGAAATGCTTGCCAAGCACCACTGAGAAAATTCCTGGCCCTGCACTTATAGTATTTTATTAAATTTTCCCAACAGATTTAAGTTGTAACATTTTTCATTTTATAGTTGACGAGAAATATATAACTTTTTTTTTTTTTTTTTTGCGGTACGGGGGATGAACTCAGGCCCTACATGCTTCTAAGTGAGGTGCCCATCTGAGCTAAATCCCCGGCCTGCAAACTGCATAATGGTTATACAGCTAGGAAGTTTGAATTTAAACCCAGGTGGCCTTAATCTGTGGTTTACATGCTTAAGTCCTATATTATACTGTACTACTACAATATTTTTTAAGGTAAAAAAGAATTTATTAGCCTATAAGAAAAACAATCCAGGGCCAGCCAGTTCCGTGGACAACAATGCACAGGGGATGTGGTCTACGTCCTTGATATTGCTTCACTTTCTCTAGCTCTAAAGCTTATTCTGCTTTGAGACTATTTTCTGGCCATTTTTGTCCAGATGGATATTAGATGGCTAATCCCAAATTGCAGGTTTGTATCTTATTCTTTTAATAACTCTTTGAGAAGTGTCTTTCCAACCAAAGTCTGGGGAATGGGGTCTCACTGATTCTGAGACATGGTCCCTTCCTCTAGACAGCGCTGGCCAGGGAGATGTCAGGCCCTGGTGTACCTGAGGGCACAGGCTCACCCCTGGTTACGCTCTGTTCCTCTCACAGCGCATAGGCTGGAGTGCGAAAGTGGAGCACTCTTACTAGACGCACTATTTCTATATTTAATACAAGTCCTATCTATTTTATTTCTTTAGTTTCTGTCCTATCGTTTACCTTTTCTCTACTGCCATAGTCACCTGATTTTCTTATTGTCAGTACCTTAATAGTCACATTAAATTTAAGTACATTTTCTGTGTTATTTGCAAAATAATCTTTTTAAAACAAAACTCTGATCACGTCCTTTTCCTGCTTAAGACCCTTCAGCAACTCCCTTTTCACCTTTTATAGGGTCTGCTCTGCCTGTCCTAGCCAGGCTGCTTCTAAACACTCCCATCCACAATCCAAATTGGTGTTAATTGCCTGAAAATACCATGTTGTTTCTTGTCACAAAGACTCTGTATGTGCTGTTTTTACTTTTTTCTGCTAGAAATTACCTTTACCCATCTCCACTCTTATTTGTCCTTTATGTCTTTTCACTTCTTAAACTCAGATGTTTTTTCTTCCAGGAAGCCTTCCCTAATTCATTTAGTTATGCATGTGTCCCTTTTAAACATTTGTTTCATTAGTTTTGTGGCACTAGGGATTAAACCTTCAGCTTTCACACAGAGCTGCATGTCCAGCTTTTAATTTTTTTTTTTTAAGTTTTGAAACCGGGTCTTGCTTAGTTGGTAAATTTCTCAGGCTGGGCACGAACTTGTGATCTTTTAAACTCAGCCTCCCAGAGTGCTGAGATCAGAGGTGTGTGCTGTCATGTCCACCTAGCA
>PVIR01018047.1:15154-34035 GCA_004026965.1 Petromus typicus
CAAAAAAAAAATGAATGTTAATTTCTTGAGGACAGAGATTCTCTTATTTAACTCTAGGTCTTCAATGCTTAGCCTAGTGTTTGGCATGTAAGTAGTTGCTTAGTAGATATCAGTTAAATTGAAGTAAATAATTGTGAAATTATAGGTCTCTGTGCTTTGTTGAAAGAATTTCAGGCATCAGTGAGATAAGGAAAACAAAGTATTTTTGAGACAAGGTCTCAGTATGTAGGCCCAGGCTTGCCTCAAACTGCTGATCCTCCTGCTTCAGCCTCATGAGTGGGAGTGTTTGGAATTACAGGCATGCTTCACCACATCTAGCTGGGAAACATTTTGAGCAGCGGAGGGCAGGTGAAGGTAGAAGGAAAGAAGGATGACCTGAAATTGTCACCTATTTACCCTTTAATGTAATGTGGAGCGTGTGTACATTAGCCTCATAAATATTAGTATTTCTATAGATGATTTCACGTAGACATGTATTTTATCTCCCTTATGGCAAGCAACTTTAGAGCACTGCCAAGTATAGGGTTCTGCAGGATAGAAATAGAAACAAAAATTATTAAATAATTGCTTTCAAATTTGCTGAGAAATTAACACTGGATACACATGGTGTTAGCTTTTACATGGCAACATGTGGAGGATGAGGAGAAGTCCAGTTTTCCTGAAAAGTGAGAATGAGAAATCATCTTCGCCCCATTTTAGTTGTTCTCTGCTTTCTTGGCACTTGTTGAAGGAATGCTCAATTGTGTGACATGAATTGAAACTATCCGTGGTACAAGTGGCGGGGCTGTATTCTAGGTTCTTGGTACTGTTGTTGAAACCCCATCCTCTAGAGTTCACTCTTCTATTTTCGCGGAAAACTAGGATATATTCAGGTCACGGGGCTTTGGCCTATCACTGTAGAATGCTAGCCTGTGGGGCAGTGCCCAACGCTGATTGATACACCGTAGGAGACAATTTATTGGGTTGAGAAGCGTTCATTGGCAGAGTCTACCTGAAGTGCTTCGCACGGTATTGGAAGGCAACACTGGAGATCCAGGTTCCGGGGCAGCCACCAACACCACCCCGAAGCCTGAATGAGGCCTCTCCCGAACTGTAAGCGCTGCCACCAAGGCTTCTGCTATTCAGGGCGCAGGGCCCGGCTGGGGCGGCGTGCGCGTGCGTGCATGCGTGGGCGCGCGTGCGCGGCGCCGCTGTCTGTGGGTTGGCTGGTTATTTTGTAAGCGGGAGGGGCCGTGCGCGCTCCTGTCTCGGCCTCTGTCCCCCACCCCCCTTCCCCGGTCCCAGTCTTTCCTTCGTAAAGATGTCGGACACGGCAGTAGCGGACACTCGGCGCCTTAACTCCAAGCCGCAGGACCTAACCGACGCCTACGGGCCGCCGAGTAACTTCCTGGAGATCGACATCTTTAATCCACAAACGGTGGGCGTGGGCCGCGCGCGCTTCACCACCTATGAGGTTCGCATGCGGGTGAGTCACGGGGTGAGGGAGACAGCTGAGGGAGGATGGGACGAGGGCGGTGAGGTGGAAGCTGCTATGAGGAGGGCTAAGGCGGAGAAGACGTTTGAAGGGGGTCACTTAGGGGTTCGGGGCATAATAGGTGGAGAGAGAGGTTTACAACTCGGTTGTGGCCCCAGGATAGAGAAAACTCCTAAGGGGGACATCAGATGAGGGTGAGGATGAACAAGTACCCACGAGGAAGGAGTGAAGCGCTGCTGGATAGGGTGGGGAAGATGGAAGAAGATTAGAGTGTGGAATTCAAGTGGATAGCAATCTTGACTGAGGGACGAAAGAAGAAAAAAAAAAGGGAGGGTGGAAGAGGGCTGGGGGATGGAAAGCCAAGGCACATATCGCTGAGTCCCGTAACTAAGCTAGGTTGTGGGAAGTCGGTCCGAAAAGGGAGGGCCGGAAGGTAGGGCTTCTTCCTCTTGAGGCCTCCCTGGGATGAGAGTGAAGCAAAGCCTAGGGTTAAAGAAAGGCAAAATAGACCCCAGGAAAGAGAGACAGTGGGCTTGTGGTAGGAGAAATAGAAAGGGAGTCTCCTGGAGAGCGAATGCTTCCCTGACCTGTCTAGTGTTAACACCTGAAGGACAGAAATGTTTTATGCTTAAGTTTTCTCAGGTACCACATGCGGTGTCTCCTCGTGAAACCTGGCTCTGCCCTGGGATTGGTGGATTGTCAGTTGCTGCTCTCGTCCTGTGCTGATCTTTTAGCTTTGAAATATCCAGAGTGTTTACTTCAGTATTTATTTGTTCTCATTTGGGATCTGTGTATATGAGTGGGAATTTGCTTTTGCTGAACTACATTAACCTGTAGTTACCTTAATTCATGACATTTCAGAAAGGACTGTCCCAGGAGTGGCTTCTTCCAGCGTACACCACAGAGGACTTTATTCTGTATGCTTAGTCCAGAGTGCAGGGATGGAATGTGCAGATAGAGTACATGGTTTGCAGATTCTTTTGTCCAAAGTGGTTATACGTTAAAAAACAAAACAAAAACTTTAAGAACCATTTCCTAGTTTTCTTCTCAGACTAGACAGCCACAGTATTCTTTCTGGATAGCATCCTGCTCAAACAGCATCACAGACCTAAAAGAGTATATGAATGGAATAAGAGTGTGGTGTCTAATGTGAACTTTGAAATCTCATTGACAGATTATGTCCAAAGAAAGAAAAATGAGTAGAAAAACATGAGAAACATTTGTCTTTTTTGAGGAGTGAACCCAGGGCCTCACACATGCTATGCCTGCACTTTAGCACTGAGCTACACCTGCAGCCCAAAATTTGTGTGTGTATTTCTCTCTCCCTCTCTCTCTTTTTTTCATGGTACTGGGATCATCCCAGGACCTTTGCACCCAGCTACATCCTCACAACTCTAGCCCCTTTTCTTATTTTTATTTTGAGACAGGGTCTTGCTAAACTGCCCAGACTACGCTCCAACTTTCAGTCCCCCCACCTCAGCCTCCTTGAGGGCTGAAATTATAAGCCCGAGCCACTATGCCCAGCAATCCTTGTCTTACATAGATAAGAACTATTTGAAGTCATTTC
The DNA here is from genome assembly GCA_004026965.1 of Petromus typicus. Taxonomy (NCBI): domain Eukaryota; kingdom Metazoa; phylum Chordata; class Mammalia; order Rodentia; family Petromuridae; genus Petromus; species Petromus typicus. The sequence continues at coordinate 18,196 of PVIR01018047.1, forward strand.
TTTAGGGAAGAATGGAATTTATGTATTTCAGAATATAATCTGGGAATATAGCTCAGTAGTGCAGTGCATAGCGTGCCTAAGGCCTTGAGTTTGATCTCTGGCACCACAAAAACAAATAAAAACAAAATATAAAAAAAGAACTGTTAATTGCTGTAGAATTAATGACCTGAGGGAGCTTAGGGGTAACTTGTTTGGTGTAAAGACTCTGCTGTGGGTGTTTGGAGACATTGTCCTGATGTATTACCTAAGAGTTTTAAGAATTATAAATGTAATAGCTCCCTACTTCAGGAACTGTTAATTTCATGCCTTCTGTGTTCCAGGTATTGAACTAGATTTTAGTGCCTGTTATCCTTATAAAAACCCATTTTACAGATGGTAAACTGAGGAGAAGTACAGTTTAAGTGACTTGTTCACTATATCTAACTGCAACTGACAGGGCTGGGATTTGAATCAAAGTCTGACTGACCTCAAAGCCTATCTCTTTCCACTATAATCTCTGGCAAGGCTTAAAATTTTCCTACCAAGTTTTTCATCAAATGTATAATAATGACAGAGTTGAGGATGGTTCCTTGTTCAATGGATTTGAGTTAATTTGTGTTTATGTTTCATCTGTATGTATAGATTTTTTTTTTAAGTACTGGAAATTGAACCCAGGGCCGCACAATGAAGCTGTGTGTCCCCCCTGCCCCCCGTTTTTGTAGTTTGAGACACGGTCTTGATAAGTTGTCCAGACTAGCTGCACTCCTGCTCAGCCTCTCTCCTATCCCTCTCCCAAGCAGTGGGGCTACAGATATGCAGTGCCATGCCTGGCTATACTTTTATATTTTTATTGAACTCCAGTTGTGGGATAAGTTGGCAAAAGCATTTATATTTATTAATTATTATTATTATTTATTTTTTTGCAGATAGTGTCTTGCTGTGTAGTTCAGGCTGGTTTTTGAACTCACTGTGTAGCCTAGGCTAGCCTCGAACTTTGAGCAACTCTCCTGCCTTAGCCTCCCAAGTTCTGGGATTACAGACATGTGCCACCATGCCTTGCTGTTATTATTATTTTTTGAGGCAGGGTCTCTTTGTATAGTTAAGGCTGGCCTTGTACTAACTGTGTAGCTTAGGCTGGCTCCAACTGAAATCGGCCTCCTGAGTGCTAGGATTACAAGGATTTGCCATGCTGCCTGTTTCTAACCTTTGTGTTTGCTGAAAAAAAATTTTTTTTGTTTTTTGAGACAAGGTCTCACTTTGTAGGTCAGATTGGCCCTGAACTCACTATTTAGCCCAGGCTGGCCACAACTTGCAACTCATAGCAATCCTCCTGCCTCTGCCTCCTGAGTGCTGGGATAATAGGTGTGAGCCATCACACCCAGCACACCCAGCACTGTGGTACGTGATACTGGGGATCGAACACAAGATTTGTGCTTGCTGGGCAGATACCAGAACCACTGAGCTAAGTCCCTGGCCCACCGGAATGTTTTTTTTTTCGTTTTTTTGTTTGTTTGTTTGTTTGTTTTTTTTTTTTTTTTTAGTTTTTGAGACAGGGTCTTGCTTTATAGTTCAGGCTAGTCCTAAACTCAGTCTGCACCTCAGTAATCCTCCTGCCTCTGTCTCCTCAGTGCTGGGATTATAGGCGTGAGCCACCATGCCCAGTATTGTGGTATATGGTGCTAATTGCTGGTGGGTGTGAGTGACCACTCCCAGTGTTATTGTATATGGTTACTGGAGATCAAACCCGGGCCCTTGAGCTGGCAAGGCTGGCGCCAAAACCACTGAGCTAAATCCCCACCCCCCCTCCAAAAATGTTTTTATCTGGTGCTGAGAATTGAACCACAGACAACAAATGTTGTGGTAAGCACATGCTCTAACATGGACCTCCACCCTCAACCCCATGTAAGAATATTGCTGAAGCTCTCTGTCAGTTTGTTCAGTAAGGAATCCTATCTTCATGAGGATCTTTTTTTTTTTTGAGACAAGGTCTTGTTTTGTAGTTCAGGCTGGTCCTCAGTTCAGCCTGGAACTCACAGCAATCCTCTTGCCTCTGCCTCCCGAGTGCTAGGATTATAGGCGTAAGCCACTATTCCCTGCACTGTGTGGTATATGGTACTGATTGCTGGTGGACGTGAGTCAATCATGCCTGGCATTATTGTTTGTGGTTATCAGGATTGAACTTGGGTCCTTATACTTGCAAGGCAGGCACTGGAACCACTGAGGTAAATCCCCAACCCTCTCATGAGGATCTTGAGAGGTGTCTTGGTGACCGCACACTGTGAAGCTCTAAGATGCTCTTTTTTGCCAAGAGGCAGTTGTGGAGAGAGGAAAAGTTCCTTTTATTACCCATCCACCAATATGATTTGGTAAGAAGTAAATATGGTCATTTTTATTTAAAAATTTAAAAATTGTCGATAAGAGTAAGATTGGGGCTTTTTGTTTGTCAGGGGTTTCTGTTGCCTCTAGAGCCTGGGGAATCTTTTCAATGATTAAGATGTGGGAATGAGCGAATTTATATCAAGGAGATCAAGGAGTAAGCTGTGGTAAGCCAATTTATGTAATGGCTGTTCTGCATTTTCTAATTAAGGGAAGAGTAAACAGATACATAGGGCTTATCTTAAAAAATTGAATTTTTATTGAGTAACCTCTATTTGGGAAGATGAAATAGTCATGGTTCCTTGATTATTATTATTATTATTTTTAGGCTTTTTGAGACAGGGTCTCACTTTGTAGTTCAGGCTGGCCCTGAGCTCAGCCTCCAACTCACATCACAGCAATCCTCCTGCCTCTGCCTCCCCAGTGCTGGGATTACAGGCGTGAGCCACCGTGCCCAGCAATTTTTTTTTTTTTGAGCCACTAGAAATTACACTTAGGGACCCTCTACTGAGCTACATCCCCAACCCCTTTTGTTTTTTATTTTGAGACAGAATCTCACTAAAGTTGCCCAGGCTGGCCTTGAGCTTCTGATTATCCTGCCTCAGCCTCCTAGAGTTCTGGGATTACAGACTTGCACCACTGTGCCTTTCATGGTTCCTGATATTGATGATACCATAATTTAATTAAGTAGACAAGACTAATTTAATATATAAAATCACAGTGTGTCAAGAGATACGAAAGTGTGTCAGGGAAATTCAGAAGGTAAGGATGCCAATATATCCAGCTAGTATTGTCGGAAAACATTTCGTGAATGAAGTAAGATTGAGCTAGGGCTTACAGAGAATAGAAAAGTTGAGGGAAGCATTACCTTGGCAAGATTTCTCTTATTTTTTATTTTTTGTAATAATAGGGATTGAACCAGGGCCTGTACACCGAGCTATATCCCCAGACCCTTTTTATTTTTTATTTTGAGGTAGGGTCTCACTAAGTTATTAAGTTATCCAGGTTGAGTTTGAATTTATAGTCCTCCAGCTTCATCTTCCCAGAGTGCTAGGATAATAGGTGCGCACCACTGTATCTGACTTACTTCATTTTATTTTTCTTTTTTCTTTCGTTTTTTTTTTTTTTTTTTTTTTTTTTTTTTTTTTTTTTTTTTTTTTTTTTTTTTTTTTTTTTTTTTTTTTTTTTTTTGAGACAGGGTCTCGCTTTGTAGTTCAGGCTGGCCCTGAGCTCAGCCTCAAACTCACATCACAGCAATCCTCCTGCCTCTGCCTCCCGAGTGCTGGGATTACAGGCGTGAACCACCACGCCCAGCACTGTGGTATGTGGTACTGATTGCTGCTGGGGTGAGTCTCCACACCCAGTGTTGTATGTGGTTACCGATGATCGAACCTGGGCCCTTGCGCTTGGAAGACAGGCTCCAGAACCACTGAGCCAAATCCCCATGCCCCGCTTTTTCTTTATAGGAAACTTCAATTCACTTTTTTTTTTTTTTTGAGACAGGGTCTTGCTTTGTAGTTCAAGCTGGCCCTGAACTCACTATATAGCCCAGGCTAGCCTCAAACTCAGCAATCTTTCTGCCTATGCCTCTTGAGTGTTGAGATTATAGGTGTGAGATTACAGGTGTGAGCCACCAAGTCTGGCATTGTGGTATGTGGTACTGGAAATTGAACTTAGGTCCTTGCGCTTGTCAGACAGATGCAGAACCACAGAGCTGAATCCTAGGCCCTTCAGTTCACTTTTTAATGGAAACTGTAATATGTGCATGTGATAAACAGTATTATTTCAACAATAAACAGTATTATTTCCCCCCATTCTAGTTGTCTGGTCTTATTCTCCAAAAGTAATTTCAGTGAGCAGCATCTTTTAATTAATTAATATAAGTATGTTATAATATATATATTCCTTTTTGAATACAAAAAGAGGCAAGCCCCCTTGTTAACCCTCAGTCCTCTGCTCTGTCAGCTGAGCTATTGAAGGGAGCACCAAGTCCCCCCTTGTGTACTTTGATTTTCTCAGTTGATATCTTTCCAGACTGGCACATATAGATCTTTCACATTCTTAGTTAGTTGTAGTATTCCATTATAAAGGTATACCATAATTTATTTAATTGCCTGTTGATGGATACTGTTGTTCCAAATAATAAAATGCAGTGAAAACGTGTGTGTGTGTGTGTGTGTGTGTGTGTGTGTGTGTGTGTGTGTATTTACATACAGCTGCAGGTCTAATTGTAGATTAAATTCTAAGCAAGGGGGGACTTTTTAATGTTTATTTTTTGCATTGTTAAGAGTAGAAACCAGAGCCTTGTGCGTGCTAGGGAAGCACTGTACCAACTGAGCTACACCCCCAGCCCCAATTGTGACGTGGTTGGATATGGTAATGGTTAGTAGTCACTTGATGGTGTTTTGAAAGGGTTATAGGTACACAGTTCATAAGAGCTATTGGACCTTCCCAGTGGTTGTGACAGTAGCCACCACACCATCTCTCTTTCATTTTTCCTTCTGTGTAGACAAACCTACCTATCTTCAAGCTGAAAGAGTCCTGTGTCCGGAGGCGCTACAGTGACTTTGAATGGCTGAAAAATGAGCTGGAGCGAGATAGTAAGGTATGTCCCATGCCCTATGTGGTACCCTTGGAGAAAGAGCTCTACATAGGTTCAGAGGGTGTAAGATCATGTTCTGTAAAATCTTGAAAAGGAATGGAGAGAGTGAACATACTCTTATCTGCCAAATACCAGTATTTTAGATCTGGTAATATAATTTGAAACTTGAAAGAGGTAAATTTAGGGCAGTGTATTAGTGTATGTTTGCGATGCATAATTACATTCATTTTGGGGAATTGGTACACATAACCTGTCTTGATCATTTTTACTTCCTCTTTCCCCTCTATCCCTTCTTGAGGTCCCTATCTCATCTTCACAGTGTCTGCCTTTCTGTCTGCCGTAATCTCTCTCTTTTTTTGTTTTATTTTTTTGAGCTATGTAGTTGAGATTGTCCTTGAACTCACTGTGTAGCCCTGGCTGGCCTTGAACTCACAGCAGTCTTCTTGCCTTAATCTCATGAGTGCATGACAGGTGTGCGCTACTGTGCCCTACTCAGTCTCTTTTATTTTTCTCTTTAACTTATTTATATTTTGGGTTTGTCATATTAGACAATGTGATATTTAACATGCTATGATTTATTTAACTTAGCATTGTGGTCTCAAGATCCATCCATTTTCCTATAAATAAGTGAAATACATCCTTTATGGGTGAATAGTACTCTGCTGTATATACATTACATTTTCTTTTGTATACCTCATTTTCTTTATCCATTCATGTGGTGATGGACATATAGTCCATTTACATGATTTAGCTATTATGAATTGTGCTGCTATAAACATGGGTGTGAATGTATCACTGTAATATGGTGATATTAACTTTAGTGAAGATATCCAGAGAAGTGTAACTGATTTGAATGGAATCTATAATTTTAGTTTTTTTTAGGAATCTCCATACTGATTTCCATAGTGGTTTACATTCATACTAACAATGAAAAAAGGTTCATTTTCTCCTATAACCTCACTAGCCTAAACAGCAAATGCTGGCATGGTTGTAGGGTAGTTTTTAAAAAGTATTATATAATGACTAATAAAGTCATATAACAACTCTAAGAGGTGCTAGAAATGGAAACTATAATGCTAAGAAAGACCTAATTAAGTTCTTGGGTGGTGGTGAGATTATTAAAGTGAGAACTACTTGGAATTTTTCCTTTTTAAAACTCCTTTATGGAGTTTATTGCTACATTTTAGGTGTACATAATGATTATTTCCTTTCTTTTGAGGTAGTATACCTGTCCACCCACAAAAACAGAGGTGAATTAGAGTCATCTTTTTTTTAGGTACTGGGAATCGAACTCAAGGCCTCATGTTTGCCAGGTTGGCATTGCACGACTGAGCTACATCTGTGGCTCCTATCCTGACTATCTTATGGTCTTAGCTTTTTAGTTCTATGTGAGACAGGGTCAGGCTATATACTCCAGGCAGGCCTCTTACACTCTTTGATCCCCTGCCCCAGCTCCTCCAGTGCTAGAATTACAGATGTATGCTAGCACGTTCACCTGGTTTTAGTTTTTGCAAATTACCGGCCTTGAGACAGGATGGATCTTATGCCTAGTAAGAAATGAGGTATGTGGTACTTTACCATCTTACTCCCTCTCCTTTCATGGGCTGAAATATTGCATCTTCCTGCAGATTGTAGTACCACCACTGCCTGGAAAAGCTTTGAAGCGGCAGCTCCCTTTTCGAGGAGATGAAGGGATCTTTGAAGAATCTTTCATTGAAGAAAGGAGGCAGGGCCTCGAACAGTTTATTAACAAGTAAGCCAAGCCAAGTTCTGAGAGCTCTGCTCACTACATTTGCCATTATGGGCTTTCCTAATGTTTTGTCCAGCCTTGTCTTTTTTTGTAAGTTTAATGTGATGTGCTGATTGTGTAGTAGACTGTCTGTTCAGTAAAACTCCATTCCTTTGAGCAGATTTCTGATCCTGTGCATCTGGGCCTGAAAGAACAGTGTGTATTAATGGTTGCATCTTGAGATTTATCTGCCTTGCCTTCCACAACATTGGGATTGGGGTGGTACCTTACTACTGTGCTCCACTGGTACAAGCTTTAGGTTGACCTTGTCCTTCCTCCCCTGTCTACACTCCCTTCCCTCTGCTAATTCTCTGGGATGCCCGACACTACTGATAACCATTTTGGTCTCTTTGTAGAATTGCTGGGCACCCACTGGCTCAGAATGAACGCTGCCTACACATGTTCCTGCAGGAGGAGGCAATTGACAGGAATTACGTCCCTGGGAAGGTGCGCCAATAGGAGTCCCTCTGACCACCTGCCCCTCTACTTTCCTGCTGAGATGACATTGGTTTTTACACTAAGCCTCTTTCTTTCTCTGATCTGAAGTTGGCTGCCCATCCCCTGGCTTGATAGTGTCTGGCATTGTACCCCTTGGTACCTCCTGACAACACCTTGTGGGCATTGTGCAAGATCTTCTCTGAGAAGTGGGAAATCACAGGCAGATGCCCTTCGCTTGGGGGTGGGTGGGTTGGTGGGGGTTAGACTGGAAGGCAATTTTTTGGCATTTACTCATGCCAAGGCAAATTGGGGGGGGTGGGGCTCGTGCTGGTGACACTTGGATACTTACTGATGCTGCAAGTCCAGGGGATTTTCCTTCTTCTTAGGTTTAACCAGGAACACTGAGCAGGGAGAACTCCTGCCCTTCCTACCTGCATGAACTTTTTCTTTTTGGGGAAAGCTCTCCATCTTTTCTCTAGGCCAGTTTCCAGTTTTCTCAGCAGTTTCTTTTATCATTTTCTCTCTCTCTCTCGTTGCTTTCTATGGCAGTAATCCTCCTAGAGTCTAAGCAGTCTGTTGGGTAAAGCAGAGTGTGGGTTTTTTAGATCCTTCTTCAAGGCTGCTTGCAGAGTCAGAAGAAAGCCATAGGGAGTAGGGAGCGCCTGTCGCCTAGCCCCTTTTCTCTGTGACTCTCTTCTCTGGCTGCCTACTTTTGCTTACCAGCAGGTGGGTCAGTAAGGGCAAGCAGTTCTCCCTCCTTAAGCCTTGCTAATTTATCAGTTAACTTTGCGGGTTTGGTGGCTTAAGGGGTGGGGAAAACTCACCTCTGCCAAGTGACTCCTTAAATAGTAGGCAGCTGGTCATATTCTAGGTTACTCCAGGTTGTAGGGAAGAATATCACCACTTTCTTCCTTTGATTCTCCCTTCCCCATTCCGTTTAGTGCCATCCCAAGGGCCGAAGCACACAAACCAACACAGTCTCTGATTTCTCCTAAGCACTTTGAGCTGTTAAATGGGGCTTAGGGGCAAGGATTGTCACTGCTCTCCCCAGCTTGGTCACAGGGTTGTCGAACTGCCTGCACTTGTTTCCCATGGAATGCCATCATTCTCCCCAGGGCTAGCAGCTGGGTATGGATTTCCTAAGTTTTATAGACTCGAAAGTAGCTTCTTATGGCTGATGCCTGGCCTGAAGTTTTGTCTAGAAGGGAGTTTTTTCCTTTTGCTGGGCTCCACTGTCTCTCCCAAATGATGGGATGAGATCAAGGTAACTCTGGTGCCCAGCGAAAATTGGGGCCCTTTACTAAGACTCCCTATCCTGAAAGGATTAGAATTTTCTATACAGGGCCTTGGGGAAAGGGTTGCTGATTCTGACATGACCCTGGTCAGAGAGGTTAGGATTAGATTTTGAGATGAGTGGAGCCCATCTAAATGTTGACATTCCTTGAGACAGATGAAATCTGTAGCTGCTGAGCTCCCTTTCCCACCTCACCATTGTTGGTATTGTTGCTGCCTTTTTGATTTGTATCCTCTGTTATAGCCTTTTAAAAAAAATTTCTTATTTCATTGTGCACAAGTGCTGATAGTCTGAGGCCCCATTTCTGCTATGTATATATCCTGATTCGGGGCTTTTATTCAGCAAACTGTTCATTCTTCTGTCAGGAAATGTCATATTCAAATCTGTTCATATTAAACCACTGTGAAGCAAGCCTCTGTTTTCTTCCTTAAATTGTAAATTTTGTTTTTCTTGTGTGTAGGATATGCTGGGTGTGGGTATGCTGGATATGCTGGGTGTTTTACAGAAGTCATACAACATGGTCACTGTCTTGAAGTGATAAGTTTTGTGTATTAATTTAAAAAAAATCCTAACTGCACATAGCAATATTTACCTATCCTTTGTTGCAACTTTGTCACAGAGATAATGTATCTGTTGCAGGAAATAGCCATAAGTACAATATCTATAGTTTGGGTCAGATTTAGCAGATTTGTTTTTTAAGCTTCTGGGTTTGTGGGATAAAATATATTATATATGTGTATGTATGCATATACATAGTATATGTACATAAGCACATATAGGCAAGTACTCATCCTCTGGGACACTCTCACATGACCAACAAACACTATTTCTTTCATAGGCTTTTCACCTCAGTTGACACTTTATTGTTGTTTTTCAAATATTGTAGATTTGATTCAGGGAGAAAGCTGAGTGAACTATGAGAACGTTTGGTATGTGGATATTTTCATCTGAATAATGCATTCTCAAACAGTTTCCTGTTCAGAGTAGGTTCTGGGAAGGGTTAGAATGAGGGGAGGTAGTAGTCTTTTTTTAAAAACTGATTTTATTTTATTATTTTTAGGACAGGGTCTTGCTTTTGTAGTTCAAGCTGGCCTTGAGCTCAGTCTCGAACTCACAGCAATCCTCCTGCCTCTGCCTCCCGAGTGCTGGGATTACAGGAGTGAGCCACCATGCCCAGCACTGTGGTATGTGGTACTGATTGCTGGTGGACGTGAGTCTCTATGCCTGGCATTGTTGTATGTGGTTACTAGGGATGGAACCCGGGCCCTGGCACTTGCAAGACAGGCGCCGGGACCACTGAGCTAAATCCCTAGCCCTAAAAAATTGATTTTATTGGTATATTTTAAATACGTGTTATGGTCACAGTCAACATTGAGAATTTTTATCTGTATATGACACAATTTAATTCTCATTTTTTCCCATTTCCCTGCCCTCCCTACCATTCCCCTTCCCCCTGTATACATAAGCTTTGTTTCGTTTTTTTAACCATCAAATTTTTTCTTTCCCTTCTTTACTTACCCCAGGCAGGTAGTCGTCTTTTAATTTGGAAAGTCAAGCTAGTTTTAATGTAGTTCAGCATGAAAAGAAGGTATAGAAAATGATGTGTTCAGAACATGAAGAAATTAAGATAACTTCCCAATTTGGTCCTAAATAGAAGAATGGGGGCTGAGTTTAAGTAAAGAGCTTTTTGGTAATTGAAGAATAAAATGACTAAAGATACCTGAGAGGGGAGGAATGTGCATTTGTGTCTGATAAAGGTGGAATAAAGAACTTTAGCCTTCATAGGCGGTAGTATTAGAGAATGAACTGGTGTGTAACTAGACAAAGCAGCTGTAAAATAAAGTCTAAATAAACAGGACTAGGGATTTAGCTCAGTGGTTCTGGTGTCTGCCCGGCAAGTGCAAGGTCTTGAGATCTTCGGTACCACATACCACAATGGTGGGTGTTGTGGCTGTGCCTGTAATCCCAGCATTTGGGAGGCAGAAGCAGGAGGATTGCTGAGAGTTCAAGGCTACCCTGAGTTACATAGTGAGTTCAAGGCCATTCTGAACTACAAAGCAGATCCTGTCTCAGAAAACTAAAAAAAAAAGTCTTAACAGAATCATAGACATATGATACTAATTTGACAAGTGTTAATTAATAGTCTGTGTACCCAGCCCTTGGCTGAAAGCTGGGTTGGGAGTGAGAGGTAGTGGCTGTGGTACAAGTAAAATATGATTAGATGTATTTCTTCATAGATCTTATTCTTGAGCTAAAGAGATTTCTATATAAGACAACAAAATGCTGGAGACAGTAAGATGTTAGGTTCAGGCACATCTGGTTAACTGTCCAATATTTTTTTGCTTACTCTTTTTCAATTTTAAATATCAAGTCAGAAAAGTTATTTCTGGAGTCAAATTGGTGATTTTAGCATAGTAACCAGGTCTTGCAATAACCCTAAATCCAAGCCTCCTTACCCATCCACACTGAAGAGAAGCATAGTTTTCTAAGAAATTTAAATTTGCCAGGCATGGTGGCTTACGCCTGTAATCCCAGCGCTTGGGAGGCAGAGGCGGGAGGATTGCTGTGAGGCCGGCCTGAACTACAAAGTGAGACCTTTTCTCAAAAAACTAAAAAAGATGTTTTAAGTTTACTCATCTATCTGGGTGTTTACTACTTTTGAATCACCTTTCTCCATAGCACAGAGGGGGATCTGGGAGGCAGAAGCCAATAACAAATTTTCAACATAGCTAGACCTAAAAAGGAGTCTAAATGTCCACATTCCAAAGATGAGTTATTTATCCTTTGACCCATTCTTTGAGATGGAGTTGAGCTAGTAAAGGTGGGAGAGGTGAAAAACATTCTGGATTCTCTGGAGTTTTTGTTTGATAAGTATTGTAGCTAAAACACTTGTGTTGAAATATGTGCTGTAAGTGACTTAAATAAAATTGCTTTCTGCTGTAGAAATGCAGACTAGCTGGCCACTGAATTGGATTTTTCTTCATAGTCTTGAAAATCTCTTTGTAGATATAATAACAGTTCTAGTTTTTCTTCATTTGGATCATATTTATTTTTAATTTTGTTTTGTTTTGTTTTGTTTTAGTATTTTTTTGAGACAAGGTCTCGCTTTGTAGTTCAGGCTGGCTGTGAACTCACTTTGTAGCCCACGTGAACCTTGAACTCACAGCAGTCCTCCTGCCTCTGCCTCCTGAATGCTGAGGTTACAGGTATAAGCCACCATGCCTATCCTGGATCATATTTTAACCCTTTTATTTTTATTCTGAAATTTCTGTAAGCTCCTCAGATGTGCCTGTCATAAAGTCTAAAACTGGCTATCACCTCATAGCCGGTAGATTAGGTGGCTGTTAATTCATTTATACATTCAAGTATTTTATTTTTAAATTTTTTGGTGGAACTCATTTACCTATCTGTGACCTATTTATTTCACTTATGAGGATATCCTCAAGGTATGTCCAATTAAGTATAAATGATTCAAACTTATCATATTTTATGGCAGAGTAATACCCCATTCTGTAGAAGAACCACAGCTTTTTTATCCAGTCTCCGGTTGATGGACCTTTGGGTTGTTTCCAAGATGTAGCAATCACAAACTGAGCTGCTATAAACAAGGGTGCACATATGTCACTGTGATATGAGTCTTTTAATTCTTTTGTGTATATACCTAGCAGAGCGATGGCTGGGTCAAATGGGACCTCCAATCCTAGCTTTTTGAGGAATTTACAAACTGATCTCCACAGGGGTTGTGCGAGTCTACAGTCCCACCAACAGTGGAGAAGGTTCCTTCTTCTCCGCAGCTTCACCAACATTTGTTGTTGGCTAATTTTGAAATGGCAGCCATTCTCTGTGGAGTGAGATGAAATCTCAGTGTTGTTTTCATCTGCATCTCTCAAATGACTAATGATGTTGAGCATTTCTTCATATGCTTCTTAGCTGCTCTTCTTCCTCTGAAAAATATCTGTTCATAAATAATGAGATTATAATAAAAAAGAAAGGAAACAAATTTTATGTATATAGGGGGGTGGTAGGGTGAGTAGGGTTATTGGAAAAAATGAGAATTAAGTTGTGTCTTATACTGGTACAAATCCCCATTGTGGAGTGCAATCATGATGTGTATATGTAATGTACCAATAAAGATTTCAATTAAAAAAATTGAAAAAATATTTTTTTTGGTGGGAAGTGGGGATAGCTCAGTGGTACCATGCCTACCTTGCAAGAGCAAGGGCCCAAGTTTGATCTCGGATTGCCAAAAAATTATTTATTTATTTTAGTTATTTGAAACAGAGTCTCACCATGTAGTTCATTCTGGTTTTGACCTCTTTATGTAGCCCAGGTTGGCTTCAAACTCAGCAGTCCTCCTGCCTCAGACTTCAAGTTTCCTTTTTTTTTTTTTTTTAAATAAATCATTTATTTTTAGTTTTTTGAGACAGAGTCTCGCTTTGTTATTCGGGTTAATCTGGAACTCAGCCTCAAATTTAGCAATCCTCCTGTCGCTGCCTTCTGAGTGCTGGGATTACAGGCGTGAGTCACTATGCTCGGCGTTGTGGTATGTAGTTACTGGGATCGAACCTGAGACCTTGTGCTTGCAAGGCAGACACTGGAACCACTGAACTAAATCCTTGGCCCTTACTTTTTTTTTTTAAATAGCATCTTAATCTTTTCTTTTTTTTTTTTCAGATTTACTCTTAAAAAAATATGAACTCTGTGACTAATATAGCTCGTGGTTTTCTGCTACTCTCTTTCTGACCACCTACCATCCTTCATTCCTTGTATCTTTTTTTCCTTGCTTATGCAAAAAAAGTAGTTGCTTTCCATTTCAATTCAATTTTATTTTGAGATGAAGGTTTCACTGTGTTGCCTAGTTGGCCTCAAATATGCAGTCCTTCTACTTCAGCCTCCCAAGTAACTGGGATTATAGGTGAATGCTCCCGCATCCGGCTTAATCTTATTTTGTCTTTCTACTGCTCTATCTCTTTTTAATCTATCTAGTCTATCTGTGCTTTTAAAGATCAGAGAACTCATTCCTTACAAAAAAAACCCAAAAAACCCTGGGATAATTATCAATATCACAAAAGAATTCCTGACATCACCGCAGGCTCCTTTAAATAGGTGGTTTTTAAGTATATATAGGTTATCAACTACCTGATCTACAGAAGTTGAAGGTAAAGGGTTGAAAAACACTGCCAACTGAAGATCAGCTAGAACTCAAGAAAAAACTAGTTCTCAGGTGAACAGTAAAATATAGTGAGATTCATAGAAATTTTATGTATTTTCAAGAAAATGTTAGTATTATACCTGTTTTTCAGTGCTGGGGTTGACCCTAAGGCCTTTGCGCTGAGTTACATTCCCTGTCCTTTTTTATTTTTATTTCGCTGTAGATGCTTGCTTTTTTGCTCACTTGTCTCGTCTCGTCTCGTCTCTTCTTTTTTTTTTTTTTTTTCTTTTCTTTGAGACTGGAGGCAAACTCGGGACCTTGCTCCTACAAGTCAGGCACAGTGCCACTGAGCTAAATCTGTGGCCCTTGCCTACTTTATTTTTATTTTGAGACAGGATCTTACTAAGTGACCAAGTCTGGGCTTGCACGTAATGATTCTCCTGCCTCAACCTCCAGAGTGCTGAGATTACAGGAGTGCTACACCAGCCTGGCTCCAGTAATACTTTTCTGTAGATAGTCAACTTTTCAACATCTGTACTAAGCAGGCATGCACATTTAAATTTGTCATATAATTTCTAAAATTTAAATATAGGTGTAGCTAATGTAAGACTGAAAAGTATTCTGTGTCGTTAGACTGAAGACGTGGGAAGATCCAAAAGGAAGTAAAAAGAGTACTGGGTCTGGGAATAGAAATCCAACTTTTATACCTGTCTCTAGGACTGTAGGCAAATTGCTTTACCACTTCAGGCCTATTTGCATAAATATAAAATGAAATTTAATGATCTCTGGTTCTGGAAATTGAATTCAGGGCCTCATGCATGCACTTTAAAACATACAACTTATCATTGAACTACACCCTCAGCCTCCATGTCTGTAATCCTAGTGCTCTGGGAGGCTAAGGCAGGAGGGTTGAAGTTTGAACCAAATCTGGGCAATTTAGAGATTTAGTGGTGAGACTAAAATAAATAAATAAATAGTAAATAAAATGTAAAAACCAAAACATGGCTGGGGATGTAGCAAAGTGCAAGGGCCCTGGCTTCAATGCCCAGGACTGAACTGCTATTCCTCCAACTCTGATTTTTGTGATTTCTTGTCCTTGCCATAGAGTTGAATAAATCCTGGAGGTGACACTGTACAGAAAGTAAAAACAATTTTTTTCTGACTATCATGGAGTTTTATGTAGTGTAGTCTTCTGTTCCAGAAATGGACGACTTCATTTACCGTGTTTGCATTTTATTTGCTCATATCCCATGTATGCAGTCATGAGTACCCCACCAGAACTTAGCCGAGTTTACAGTTGTCCTAACTTTAGTTTTCTGGGTGAAATTTTTCAGTGGTCACCTTTAACCAACATAGGGTTATTCATATTTTAAAAATATATTAATTATAACTTCATTGATTATAAAGGTGCTTATTTTGTTAAAATGTTTTATTATGATAAAATTTAAAAATAATGTTAGTTGATGAAATTCAAACAACAAATATGTAAACAATGAAAGATTTTTCCTTACTTGAATTCTCTAAAAGTAGCTTTTAATTTAGTCTTCTCAGACCTTTTTCTCTGTTTGTGTATACATTTCTTACATATATTTGTAAGAATACCCACACACTTGTGTATAGTTTTTAAAAACAATGAGTTATTACACATACTATTTTATAACTTTTTTACTGTGTAACATGTACTTCTTGATTAATATATGAAAATTTTCTTCATTTAAAAATGGCTGTGTGGGCTGGGAATTTAGCTCAGTGACAGCACCTACCTCGCAAGCATGAAGTCTCAAGTTCAATCTCCAGTATCACACCAAAAAAAATAATAAAAATAAAAATTCACAACCTCCCATCCCAAATGGCTACATAACATTTTATTTTAATTTATTTTTTGAGATAGTGTCTCCCTGTGTAGCCCAAGCTAGCCTTCAACTCTGCAGTGGTCCTCCTGCCTCAGCTCCTGAGTGCTGGGTTATAGGTATGTGCCACCACACCTCTTGGCATAACATTTTTTTTTTTAAGGTTTTTTGAGACAGGGTCTCGCTTTGTGGTTCAGGCTGGCCCTGAGCTCAGCCTCCAACTCACATCACAATCCTCCTGCCTCTGCCTCCCGAGTGCTGGGATTACAGGCGTGAGCCACCACGCCCGGCACTGTGGTATGCGGTACTGGTTGCTGCTGGGTGTGGGTCTCCACACCCAGTATTGTTATGTGGTTACCG
>PVIR01018048.1:0-33954 GCA_004026965.1 Petromus typicus
AAGAATATAAGCAAAAGTAGCAATGTGACTTTCTTGAACACCCCTTCTGTATGTCCTTTGACATCTGATGAACCTGGACAGAGAGTGGTAAGGGAAGGAGCTCTGAAGAGTGAAAGTGTACTTAAAGCCCAACTAGTAGCATTTCATCAGACCCCTCCGGGTCCAGATCTGGGGGCAGCTGGAATCCACCTAGTGAATGGTCAGGAGACTGTTAGGCACCCTTCAAGGAGAGTGTAGTCTAGAATTTCCTTTCAGCCCCAAGAGCCTTTTTCTGAGGCATTTTGGGGACCTTATCACATACTTTCCTTTGAAAGGGTTTGAAAACCATGAACCTCAACGATTTCTAACCACAAAGCGCAGGATATGGACACAGGTGCGGTTTGGAAAGAATGATGTTGGCTGCTGGATGCGTGGGAATGGAGCTGCGTGTGAGGTGGGATGAGGATGCTGATGCGGCGTGAGGGGCGTGAGGCTCACGCTCCGCTGGGTTTGAGGCTGGGGGTCGGGTAGAACCGGGTGGGTCGGGAAGGACTGGTACGCTGGGGGTGAGCGACAGGTTGGGGCTGGGCAGATAGGTGATGGGGTATATGTTGGTGATGATGGATGAATTGAAAATGGGGGCTGGAAACTTCCATGGGGAAGTGGGGTACTGGATGGGCCTGAGGCTGGGGTGATCCATTATAGTGGGGTTCAGTTTGACTACAGTGATTAGAATGCATGATAATAGAACGTATAAAGGAGATGGGGAGAAGGTTCAAATGGGAATGGAGATGGAGTGAAATGTAATTGGTGTTAAGGTCGAAAGGTGTGTGTGTGTGTGTGTGTGTGTGTGTGTGTGTGTAGGGTAGGGCTCATGAAGATTTGGACCAGATAACTTGGCCACTTGACTGAGCTGGAAATTGGACGATGGGTTGGGTTAGATAGTGAGTTTGGAGTTGAACAGAGATGGGGACTGGTTTAGAGGTGCAGGTCAAGAGGGTGTTGGGGTTTGCAGATGTGGAAGGTGGGATGCTTCTTCTTCGGTTAAGATCGGTGGCTTCTTCCCTTTTAGAGTTATCACTGAGCTCAGTGGCCCTGAGTTTCACTGGCTTTGGGATGACAGCCTCCCACCCTCAAGTCCCTTCCTAAATGTGGAAAATGTTGGGGCAAGTGGAGGAGCAGGGTGGGTGCAGGCTTACCGTTCCCCTTAGTGAAGTTGAAAAACACAGGGTAATCGCCACGGCCGCTGAATTCCTCTCCCTGATCCACGAGGGCCTCCTTCACGGCTTGGTACCCGCTGAGCACCACCACCTTCCGGGGCCCCAGATGCACTGTGTACACTGAGCCGTACTCCTTGCTGAGCTAGGGGTGAAAGTAAGAAATTATCAGGGGCTCTGGGGCCATGTGACTCCCCCTTCCCATTCACCCAGGATGAAGCCTGGCACCTTAGTGAGTGACGTCAGTAAGTCTTGGGAGCGAAGCTGAAGCAGGTTCCCCAGGAGTGGGAGGGGTCTAGGCCCCGGGGGCAGCTGGCCCTTGTCCCTTGAGCCATGGGTCAGGAACAGACAGACCAGAGCCAGGAGCAGGAACAAGATGGCTGTGCTCATGCTGTCCATGCTGAAGGCAACTGCAGGGGTCTGGAAGGCAGAATGAGACTAGGAGACTGCCGACTGGGGATTTGGCTCAAGTGGTAGTGTGCTACCTTGGAAGCATAAGGACCCACGTTCAATCCCCAGTACTGCAAAAAACTGAAAATCGGAGAGACTGTGATTCCTTCTCATCTCCTGGGATTTTCATTTCTCAGGCCCTGGAAACAGGGCAGAGCAGGTAGAAAGTGGAAGGGAGGAAGAAGCATAGAAGCATATCTCCTGGGTGAGTCCAGGAGATAAAGAGGAAGAAAGAGGGAGAAAGAAGAGGAGGAAGAAGAGAATGGAGCTACAGAGAGACAGGAGATACAGCGAGTATGAGAGACAGAGAGGTTCTGAGGGACACATCATGATAGTGAGGAGTACAGGATAAATAGTGTGTGATGTGCTGTTTTCTTTTTTTTTCCCAGAGTCTTGCTATATTGTGCAGGCTGTCCAGGTTGGCCTTGATCTCAAGGCAGTTCTCCTGCGCAGCCTCCCTCATGCTGGCATTTATAGATGTTTGTCATGCCCAGCAAGACTGTGAAGAGATCAGCCAGGGATTTAGCTCAAGTGGTACCGCACCTACCTTGGAGCATAAGGGCCTGAGTTCAATCCCTAGTAACGCCAAAAAAGAAGAAGAAAAAAAAGATACAAAAATAAACAAGAGAGATCAAGTCATAGGGCTACAGCCAAACAGAGAAAAGATCACAGAAAAAGGGGTTGATGTAGGCCAGAGAGAGGAAGAGGCGGTATTGGAGAGAGGCTGCGGGGAGGAAGGGCCCTTCTCCACTGTCGTGGGAACGTGGACTGGTGCAGCCACTGTGGAGATTCCTCAAGACACCGGACGTGAGCTTCCATGTAAGCCTGCTCTTCCTCTGCGATGTACGTGCATGAAAGAATTAAAAGAATCACACCACAGTGACATATGTGGTATGCACACATGCACTCATATTTATAGTTTGTAATAGCTAAATTTTGGAAACAGCCCAAACGCTTGTGAATGGGAAACTGGATAAAGATGATGTACTTTTTGTTGTTGTGATTTTTTGCAGACTGGGTCTTGCTTTGTAGTTCAGGCTTGCCCTGAACTTACTATGTAGCTTAGGCTAGCCTCAAACTCACAGCAATCCTCGTGCCTCTGCCTCCCAAGTGCTGGGATTACAGGCGTGAGCCATCACGCCCAGCAACAAGATGTGGTTAAAAAAAAATAAAACGGAATATTACTCAGCCATAAAGAATGATAAATTGAAGGCATTTATACTCAAATGGATTTACCTTGAGGACATACTCATAAGTGAAATAAATAGGACACAGATATGTAAATACCATATCTTTTCTCTAGTATGAAAAACTGAAGGTGTAAATGAATGCCAAAATGTATGCTAGGTAATGTGAAATAGGAAGAAAACATGCAAATGGCAAAGAGAAAGGGCAGATGGGGAAAATAAAGAAGGGAAAGAAAAATTTGATAGCTATAAAAGGGAAACAAAGTTTGTATATGGGGGAGGAGTTGTAGGGAAATCGGGAAAGGGGAAGAATGAGAATCAAGATGTGTCATATATGGATACAGATTCTTAATGTTGAATGTGATCATAATGTGTGTATAAAATGTATCAATATAGTCAATTTAAAAAAAAAAGACCAGAGAGATGGAGATAAAGAGACAGAGATGTACACTGTGAGGTGGAAAAGGGTACGGGGTTGGGTGGGAGCATATGAGTGGGAAAGAGGAAGAGACAGAGCTTAACTCAAGAAGGAGGGAGCAGAGAGCCAGCCTCAGAGATAGAAACAGATGCACCGAGCCAGAGGGACACGCAGCATTCCAAAAGAGATCCCCGATAGCTTGACAGACGGAAAGGCAGAGTCAGCACATTCTCTGAGGAGCCACCCCACATGTCCCCTGCCCAGCACCCTTTACCTGCTCTGGGGCCCTGGAATGTGTCCTGGAGCTCTAAGTGTGTGTAGGAGGATGGCAGTGCTTAAACTGTCAGGCCACACCCCTCCTGGATGCTCCGCCTCCTTCCCTTATTCTTCCAGTGCACCCCCCGCCCCCTTCTACTATCCCTTTTGGGCAAACTCCATGCTCACAGCTGGCTGGGAAGGAGCCAGTGGGTGGGGACACACCTCAGGAACACTTTTGGGTTGGCCAGGGTCCTCCAGCCTGCCAGCTGAACTCAGCCTCAGCCGTCTGCTCTGCGGTCAGCGGTCAAAGGCTTCTCCTCTGGGCCTGGCTGGTGTGTGTGTGTGTGTGTGTAGGGTGACAAGGATTGAGTTTGCTCCCTTTGATGTTCAGGGCACTTGGTTCTGTTTCTCTTGGTGAGAGCCGGTCACGAGACGTTCAGCAACTCTTTTGTCTCCTTGCGATTGTCTCATCTCCAGAGGCCTCCCACTTTTTCCTACTCTATTTGCAGTTCTCTATCGCTCGTGGTTTATCCCTGAAATTCTATGTGTGTCTTACAGCATTGCTGTCTCTGTGGTCTCCTTAGGTGAACCTTTTTGTATCTCTCTGTCTGTTGTTCTCATTCTCTCCTTGTCTCCCTCACCCCTGTCACTCTTTGTGTCCCTGGCTCTTTGTCTCTCTCTTTCTCTTTCACCCTATCTTCTCCTGATAGAACCTTCTCCACCACTGTCTCTTCTCATCTCTCTCTCTCTCACTGTCTCATCCCCCTTTATGTCTCCATGAGTCAGACTTCAGTGGTCAGTACTGAAGCCACCACAAAGGGCCATTAGGGGAAGGGCAGCGTCATTGGAACTCACAGGGAAAAAGGACCTTAGACTTGACTTCACTCTTTTCTTCCAGTGCAAACTCATCCATTGTCTTTCTCCTGCTCTTTTCCATTTCCTTTCCTATTTTTGGCTCCTGTCTTGGCAGTTGGTCCCAGTTTCCTAACTCTGGTCAAAGTCAGATTGTTGAAACCAGAGCTGGCGTCGGCTAGGGTTCTGGTGCCCAGAGCTGGGGTAAGGGTGAGAGCTCTTGAGGGAAAGGGACCAGGACCAGGTGGAGACCTGCACCTGCAGGTCCTTGGTGCCCACAGAGTTTACTGTCCTTGGGGTAGGGGAGGAAGTACTTGGAGAACCTGACACCCCAGGTCCCAGGCACAGGTGACATGGAGGTGGGGCTGCTGCAGTTATTTTAGACCTGGAAAGGCTGGTTGGGGCAGGTCCTGGAAGAAGCATGAAGGCTTGATTATGAGATTATGTATCTCCAGTTTCCCATGGCATCAACCCTGGTTCCTGGCAGGGAGTGCGTGTCAGGTCCATGCTAGACCTGTAAAGAGCTCTTCCTTGATCCTTGAATTGGCTTGAGAGATGCCTATCGGGAATGCCTCATCAGCAAACTGGGGTTCATCGCTCAGTTTTCATGGGTTTGGAGTCCTTCTTGTGGTCTGACTGGCTCCCTGGCTATGAAGAACTTGGGGTCATGGAGGAGTTTATTACAGTTTCTTACCTCAAAGATTCTGATCTTTTGGGCTCAGTAATTATTATTATTTTTTTTTGGTTTTTTTTGAGACACGGTCTCGTTTTGTAGTTCAAACTTACATCACAGCAATCCTCCTGCCTCTGCCTCCCAAGTGCTGGGATTATAGGCGTGAGCCACCATGCCTGGCACTGTGGTATGTGGTACTGATTGCTGCTGGGCATGAGTCTCCATGTCCAGTATTATATGTGGTTACCAGGGAATTGAACCTGAGTTCTTGCGCCTGCAAGACAGGTGCCAGAACCACTGAGCTAAATCCCCGGCCCTGGGCTCAGCAGTTGTTTATGTGGGAGGCTGTGCATGCACGCTAATGTGTTTAACAGCATGCCTATGTTAGCCACTAGATGTGCAGAAACCTTTCCCTGTCCCTCTGTTTGTGGCAACCAAGGGAGGCTCCTTTCATTACTGAGTGTTCCCTGGGGGAGGGAGAATTAACCTTGGATGTAACGCTGTCATTTTTCTTGACAGTTTGAGCAATCTCAGAATTTATGACCCTTGGGCAATCTCAGCTTGGTACACTAGGAAAAACAACTGATTAACACAATTATGTCACCACTGGCGAAAGTACACTTAACAATAACAACAGATTCAAACGCAGCTTAGAAAATGACACATGTGGTAACAATTAATTTTTTGCCTTTGACCGTATGACTTAGATTTACGGTTATATAAGAAAATCTACAATGAGCCAGAAAATCGCATGCAATTAAAAAAAAAACCAAACTCTTAACATGATGATTTTACTCTTAGAGGAGAAGATTTAAAAGAAATTGGGGAGGCAAGGGATTTAGCTCAATGGTGCTATGTCTGCCTTGCAAGCACAAGGTCATGTGTTTGATCCCCCGTAAAAAAAAAAAAAAAAAAAAAGAAGAAAAAGATAAAGGAGAAAAATAGAGAAATGAGGAGAAAAGAAAAAAAAAAAGTCCAATTCAAGGCGTGTCTCTGCTGTCACTGTTAGACAATGAGGGCAGGCAGGGTCCAGATCCAAATGGATTAACCCCGGCAATTCAGCCTAGCTTTACAGGGGTGGAGAGGATAACCCCAGCCAGCCCACACCTTTAGTTTCACTGAAGGTCAGGCTGGCTTCTGGCTGTGAGGCTGGAACTGGTTTTGTTGAGCCTGCAGTACCCTGTGTACCTTCTGCTGCCTTGAACTTTGCTCCTTGACATCTTGCTGACTCAAACCCAGCACTCTCACCTAGGTACTGGGAGCCACTAGAGGGAGTTGGCTGGAGCTGTTTTGAGTTCGAACGTCAATTGGCCCCTCCGCAAGATGGCTACCTGTCAGTTGTCCTCTCCTAGGTGACATATGAACCCAAATAACTTGCCAGCTGCTGTAGTCCACTACACCAACTGCTCCATTCCACGGGAACATTTCTTGTAGAGACCTTTGGGGTCAACAGTAGTCATGAAACATCTGAAGATTTGACCTTCCATTCTTACGCCATGAATCTAGGCTCTGGAGAAAGCACTGCTTGTTACCTGCCTCCTGTTTGTTGAAATCTCTCACTTCACTTCACTCTCCCCATGGACTTCACTTCTCCCTTCAGACCCTTCCTGGGTTGGGAGATCCACTTCTTTCTTCCTCATGCTGCTACACGGCAATGTCAGGACACCAAATCTCAGAGATGCTCTTTCTCTGCTACTCATTACTCTGCTATCTTTCTGGAAGTGCCTCAGAGATTACAAAGAGTGGCTCTTGGCTGAGTTTATCTAAGGTCCACCGTTAAGTCTAGTCCTGTCTATTTTGTACTCAGTATCTTAAAACATTAGAACTCTGACAGTCACAAAGCTTACAAACTTGAAACAAGATGATAATAGCAAAGCAAAAATCCCCTCTGCACGGTAGACTTGAACTAAGAACCATAGTGATCAGGGCTGGGGATTTAGCTCTGTGGTTCTGGCATCTGCCTTGCAAGCACAAGGACCTGGATTCCAT
Organism: Petromus typicus; assembly: GCA_004026965.1. Taxonomy (NCBI): domain Eukaryota; kingdom Metazoa; phylum Chordata; class Mammalia; order Rodentia; family Petromuridae; genus Petromus; species Petromus typicus. The sequence continues at coordinate 7,024 of PVIR01018048.1, forward strand.
CCCTAGTAATCACATACAATTCTGGGTGTAGTGACTCATGTCCACCAGCGATCAGAATCACATACCACAGTGCTGGGTATGGTGGCTCAGGTCTGTAATCCCAGCGCTCAGGAGGCAGAGGCAGGAGGATTGCTATGATGTGACTTTGAGGCTGAGCTCAGGGCCAGCCTGAACAACAAAAGTGTGAGACCCTGTCTCAAAAAACAAAAAAAAAAAGAACCACTGTGATCAAATTAATTTAAAAAAGGCAATATTTTTGTGAAGTAAGCCTACTTGCCAGAAGAGTATAAGAAGCAAATATTTAAGAGTTCCCTCATTTTTTTTTCTTCAAACAGGGTGCCCCTATGTATGCACTCATGATGTATCCCAGGCTGACCTCCAACTTGTGGCCATCTTCTTGCTTTAGCCTCCCAAGTGCTAGACTCACAGCTGTGAGACACTACACTCAGCTACACTTTTTTCTTTGATTGAGTTTATTGGTATATTTTAGGTATATATTATGATCACATTCATTATCGGGAATTTGTACCTGTACGTTATATATCTTGATTCCTGTTTTTCCTACTCCCTTGACCTCCCTTCAACCCCAACTCCCATATACATAAGCTTTGTTTCCCTTTTTTTCTTTTTATCATTGAATTTTTTCTTTCCCTTTTTTGTCCCCCACCCCCAGTTCCACTTGCCCCTGGACTGTTTCTTTTCTGTTTCCCAATACCTATCATATATTTTGGACCTTATCTACACCGTCAGTTTCTTACACTAGAGAAATGACATGGCATTCACACATCTATGTCCTATGTCATTTATGAGTGTGGCTTCAAGGTGCATCCATTTAGCGATAAATGTTTCTAATTTATCATTCTTTATGGGTAATACTCCATTTTATATAAAAAAGCCACATCTTTCTCCAGTCTCCAGTTGGTGAGCATTTGGGCTATTTCCAAGAGTTAGTGATTACAATCTGTGCTGTATAAACATGGATGCTCATATGTCACTGTGGTTTGATGCTTTTAATTCTTTTGTGAATATACCCATCAGGAAACAGTAGGGTCAAATGGGCCAGGTACATGTCTAAAAATAAGAGGAATTACATAATAGCAATTTATGTAACTAGAATTATAAAATAAAATTTCAAACAGATACCTCAGCAAATCTTCCTAATACTTAATTTTCTCAAACATTTCATCCAAACAGGACAGTAGAGAACACAAGAAATTATTTTGACAAATTTAAAATTTCTTTTTTAGGGGCCGGGGATTCAGCTCAGTGGTTCCGGCGCCTGTCTTGCAAGTGTAAGGGCCCGGGTTCCATCCCCAGTTAAACATATACAGTACTGGGAGTGGAGACTCACACCCAGCAGCAACCAGTATCACATACCACAGTGCCGGGCGTGGTGGCTCACGCCTGCAATCCCAGCACTTGGGAGGCAGAGGTAGGAGGACTGCTGTGATGTGAGTTTGAGGCTGAGCTCAGGGCCACCCTGAATTACAAAGCAAGATCCTGTCTCCAAAAAAAAAAAAAAAAAAAGTTTTGTTTTGCTGGTCATGATAGTGCATTCCTATAACCGCAGTACTCAGGAGGCTGAGGGGGGAGGATTACCTGGAGTTCAGGGCCAGCCTGAGCTACATAGTGAGATCCTGTCTCAAAGAAAAAGAAACAAAACCAACCAAACAAACAAAACAAACAGAGACAAAAAAATCTTCAAGGGGTTGACTGGGACTTTTGAGCTGGAATATTTACATTGACCCCAGCGAATTATTTTCTAATCAAATTCTCATGTCACTAAAAGCAAACTATCTTAGATAATGAGGATGCTCACACATGCATCCGTTTAAAAAACTATAAAAGAAACTTTACTAGTGATAGGCATTTAAAATGGCAAAGCTCAGAAAATGTAGAATGATCCACATGTAGGGGGAATACTGGTCTCATATCAGTGCCTCCAAGCTTGTCCTTCCAGAGCTGAAGAAGTTACTACCCGTGGAAACACAGACTCAGGGAATTCTCAGGACTTTATGATGTAACACCTAACAGAAACCTTTCCATTGCTCCTACGACTCTATTCTAATAAGCCAGAGGGTGTATTTGCTTTCCAACTTGACCTTTGTTGAGTAGATTACGCAAGGGGAACTGTCAGACTCTGCAAACCACTCTTGGTTAACAATTCTGAGAGCATTCTGTGGCAAAACAGTCCTGAAGCTGCTGCAGTCCCAACATGGAAATCACCATGGACTTGGGAAACAGGCAGCTCTGTTAGTCTTACTACTCACCAAAAGTGTGACTTGGGACATTTCCCCATTGGTACAGTCAAGCTTTGAAAAGCTTCGAGCCACTACTCTTTAATCAATGCATAGCAGTGACAAAAATTCTCTTAGGACCCCTTCTGTTAACACTTGTAACAGCCTTTATACTGACCATTGCTACATATGATTTTCTGAGACGCTAAACAATTTAAACTTCTAAGGAAAAGAAGACCCAGTGAGTGCTGTATTAATACATGTCATGTTATTACTATGTTCAGTTCACCCTAGCTTTATGATTATAACAAACTAAAATATTTTAACTATACTCCTTTTATACTCTTTTAATTTTTTTGTTTTGCTATTTTGGTTTTTTGAGACAGGGTCTTGCTCTGTAGTTCAGGTTGGCCCTGAGCTCACTATGTAGCCTAGAGTAGCCTTGAACTCACAGCATCCTCCTGCCTCTGCCTCCTGCTTGCTGGGATCACACCTGACTTCTTTAATCTTGTTTATATAATCTTTGTGAAATTGGAATTTGTTAACAGTCAAGGACACTTTTGTTGTATCTTTCATTTCCATACAATATGTGAAGAAAAATATGTTTGGACTTATGCTTTCTTCATTGTTGAGCAGTCTTTTTTTTTTTTTTTTTGTGCCAGGGATCAAACTCAGGACCTTGAGCTTGCCAGACAGGTGCTGTGCTGCTGAGATAAATCCCCGGCCCTGAGCAGTTTTACCAAGCTGGTACTGTCCAAATAACACACGAACACAAACATACATGTAGATGTCGCCGATAACAAAAACTTGTGACAGCCCACAGGAAATGAAGACTTACATTTATCCTAAATTTACATATCTGAAGGTAGGATTCCTGGTTGTAGCATGATGAGAAATATATATATCTCAAAGGAGATTTCTTGCTTGGTTAATTTGAGTTTGGATTTCCTGAAGTTTTTTTCCTCCTTTTTTCCAGTATCAGGATTGAACTCAGGATTTTCTGTTTGCCAGGCAGGTGTGGTGGCACTGAGCTACATCCTCAGCCCACCTGAAACTTTTTTCCTGCCCATTAGCTCCCAAACTACCTTTTCTCTTTTCCCAGCAGGACTGTTTACCGGCGACTGAAGCCATGAACAGGAAAGAAGTTCCTAGGTGAAGACATGTCCTTGGCAGCTGCTGAAAGGTCCCTGGAGTCCTAACGCTGGGCTCAGAGAGCCAGAAGTAGTCAGTCCCTCTTCCGCATCCAGGGACGCTCACTGGAAGTGAGGTTCACATCCTTAGGTCCGTTTACCTGCCACTGACGAAAAGAGAGGAAGCTAAAGGTGTGGGGGGAAAAAAGATTTATTCAAAACTCCAAGGTGGTGGAGAGGCCCATCTGTTTCAAATTACCGCTCCGCCGTAGGCAGCGGGTGACGGTCTTTTACACGAGGTCACAGAGGAGAGGGAGACATAGAGGAGCGGTGTGGACGTCCACACTTGGCTTCTCACTTCCTGCCGTCTTCAGTTCATCTACCGCTTTCTGGTGGATAGAAACAAAATTCCTGGCCTCCTGGGCCTGGCGTCTGCGTCTTCTGTCACTTTTTTAGGCGGAGGAGAGGAGGGGGTACTGGCTGCATGTTCAGCAAGAGGAATTTTAGAGAAGTTCTTACCTTTAAAAGAAAAAAAAAATTAACTTTTAAAGTTCCATTTTTGCAGTGCTGCTTACAGTACTAGGGAGACAGGGTGACAGTAAGAAAAGATGCAGTTTTCTTGGCTGTTGTTTTTTCTGTAATTCTTTTTTTTTTTTTAAAGCCCCTATCTCTGTGTTGAATACTTTAAGGTAGGTGAGGAAAGAACTGGTAAGAGATTAGAGTATAAGAAGTGTAGCCCAGGGATTTAGCTCAGTGGCTCTGGCATCTGCCTGGCAAGCGCAAGGTCCAGAGTTCGATCCCTGGTAACCACATAATGCAGCGCTGGGTGTGGTGGCTCAAGGCTTTAATTCCTAGCACTCGGGAGGTAGAGGCAGGAGGATTGCTGTGAAGTAAAGAATAAATATCCTGGGCTGCACTGGACTGCACAGTGAGTTCAGAGTCAGCCTGAACTACAAAGTGAGACCCTGTCTCAAAAGAAAAAAAAAAAAGTATAACCATTTTATAATTCCTTCATAACCCAGTGAAATTTTATACTTACCTGTGGACCTATGGAGGCATGCCTGAAATTCTAATATCAAACTGTTTCTTGGCTGAGAAATCCACTGAAGTATCAACAGAGAGGAAGATCTGAGAAAGAAGGGGTTGCTGGTAAAATAATGTATATATGACCAGATAAATTAATCTTACCATCTACGTTAGCTTCCTCTGGCTACTGTACCAAACTATTACAAATCAAGTTGCTTAAGTAGCAGAATTTATTCAGGTTCTGAGGCCCGAAGTTCAAAATGAAGACATTGGTAGAGTGGGCTTCTTTCCAAGGGCCGTGAGGGCAACATGTCTTCCGGGACTCCTGGGTTTGTAGAAAGCATGTGACCTTCTCCCTGTATGCAAATTTAGCTCCAAATTTTCATTTTATGGGATACCAGATAGGGCTCATCCTGTCAACTTTATTGGAACTTGGTAAAGATTGTGTCACCAAATAAGGCCATTTTGAGGCACTGGAGGTCTTCGATAAATAAGTTAGAGGGAACGTAATTCAGCATGTAACTTCCAAAATAGCTGCATGAAGGAGGCAGAAATATACATTCCCGCTAACACACACTCTTATTGCCCAGGAACACAGACCTTTTTATGACCCGTGTTTTCCAAATTCAAGGACCGTGGGAATTTAGTCTGACAATGGAACTTCAGTCTCCAAAACCTATCTTTTCAATTTCTATTTTGTCCTATGTGCATTCTTAGAAGCTTGGGGATTTAGCTCAAGTGGTACCAGTCCGATGTTGGAAGCACAAACGCCCAAGTTTGATCCCCACTACTGCCAACAAAATCCCCCCAACTCACATTCCATCGATCCTACTGTTCCTGGTAATGTTGTCTCAATACAAATGTTTCTCAGATTTAAAATTTCAGTAGCTTAGCAATAATAGTAACTTGGAAGCCATTTGCCCTGAAGTCCTTAGTTTTGAAATTTTTTGTAGACATGGAAACACCTTTTGAGGAAGCCAAGGACCCAGGACAGGAGCATGAGGAAGGGGCACTGCTCTTCACTTTGCCTTGACCAGAGACAGCACAGGAGATTTATTAGTGCCCCTCCCTCCTCCCTCCCTCTATAGATTCTCTTTCCTATTTTCTGTATCTTTATTATCATCTTAGTTCATGTTTCAACATATGATGCTTACAGCCATCGTAGGTATTTAGTACATATATATACACAGCACATCTTGAATCATTTTACGCCCCCTTCCTTATTCCTCAGTCTCTTGGACCCCTTCTCACTTGCTAAAGATCTATCTCCTTGTGTCCTTTACCTATCTTTTATTTTGCTCCTTATTTGTACTTTGCATGACTCAGACGAGAGAAGCCCTGTGGTGATTAAGCTGCTGTCTGATTTATTTCACTTAACATTTTGTTTCTTAGGTGTGATAGTTTGATTGCATCAATGTGAGTAAGAAACACCCAGCTAAATTGAATCAGTAGAGCTCTGGGTGCGGCAGAGGGGATTTCTGAAGATAGAAGACCCACCTGGGTCGATTTGTCACCTGAGTGGTACAAAAAGGAAATGAAGAAGAAAGGCTTGCTTCTGTCCCTTCCAAGAAGCTCCAGTCTTTACCTTCACTGTGGGCATCTTCCCCTGGCTTCCGCCCAGACTCTTCAGCCTCCTGAGGTGAATTCCCACAGGAGCCTGAGGGGAGCTCCAGCCTTCGACTGGATCCCGTGCGTGTCCAGCATGCAGACTGCCCTTTGGCACTTCTCCGCATCTGAGTCTGGGTGACCATTGTCAACCAATCTTGTAAATTATTATATTGTTGTATATCATGCATTAAGTCTGTTTCTTTTGTAAGGTATAGCTACTGTCCTACAAATGCCTCAAATTTATCCTTGTTTTTTTTTTTTTTTTTTTTGTACCTGGGATTGACCTCAGGACCTTGCATTTGCCAGGCAGGTGCAGTGCCACTGAGATAAGTCCCTGGCCATCAAATTCACACTTCTTTATAACTGAGTAGTATTCCACTATACTGTAAGTCCTTGACCTATAAATGAATTCTATTCTGGGAGAGAGTTCGTGAATCAGATTCATTTGTAAGTCCGACAAAGTGACTCTTACACACCTTTGACACAAGTATACAATGCAAAGCATAAAAATCCAACACACACAATACTTTGAATAAGGTATTTTTACTTTTATGGTCACCTTAAAATGGTGGCACATACAGTACAACTCTAAATCGCTCATTTTTACTTTTGGAGTTACCTTAAACATGTGAGCTGCTCTGAGATTTGTTTGCAACTTGAATGTTTGTGGGTCAAGGACTGACTGTATACAAATATTATGTTTTCTTTATCCATTTATTTAATCTGTTGGTGGACATACATACTTTAAAGATGAAAAGCATGAGTTGGGGAGGGGATTAGGACCATTATTATATTTTTAAAAAATAATCTAGGCTAGTGTAGACACAATGGGAAGTTATCTCTTAAGGGAGATTGGATCTTTTATTTTATTTTACTTATTTTTTTTTTTTGAGACAAGGTTTCACCTTATCGCTCAGGCTGGTCCTGAACTCAGTGGCATTGTTGATTGTGGTCACCGGGGATTGAACCCAGGACCTTGTCTTAAAAAAAAAAAACAAGAAAGAAAGACAGGGAAAAGAACTCCGCAGAGGGCCCTGCTCCCTTCCTGCGCACTCAGATCACAGAATGCTCTCTGACCTGCCACTTGAATGTTTTTCTTGGAGGCTTGAACCCAAGCTGGGGTCTTGACTTTCGAGGGCTAACAGAAGTATCTAGCTTATTGCCCAACACACTTGAAAGACAGTGGCCCTGGGCCTGAGCCAACCTCCTTAAACGCTTACGTAAACTCCACACACTGACACTCTTGCTTCCAATACAACCGCATAGAAGATTCCCTTTTTTCTCACAGTTCATGATTAGGACACTGCAGCCCGTGCTATAAGGAAACCCCTGAAGTGCTTTGGATGGATCACTTCAGTATTTAACGCTTTCTTTGGAATCCCAAGTTGTGACTACGAATTTCAAGGGGGATGAAGCATAATGCCAAACAATTCTTCAAAGTGGGTTACCAGGCTATACTGTTAAAAAGGAGTCCTTCTAGGTAGTGGTGGGAATGTGAACTAGTATAATCATTATGGTGGTCATTGTGGAGATTTCTCGAAAAACTAAGACTAGAAATTCCATTGGACCCAGCTTTTTCTCTTTCTGGGTATCTCCCCCAGAGAGTTAAAGACATCCTGTTTCTGTGATACATGCACATAATAATAGCACAATTTGTAATAGCTGAGTCTTGGAAGGAGCTTAGAGGTCTGTCATCAGGAAAATGGAAAGAGCCAGTGTGGCATCTGCACACACAGCATATTGTTTGGCTATAAAGAGGGATAAGTTAGAGACATTGTAGGAAAGTGTGTAGGGGATGATGGAGTCCCCTGTGGAAGGTCAGAGGGGAGGATATGGACCCATTTATTTATTTAACCTTTGGTTTTTGGAGAAAGGGTTGGCCTTGCACTCACTTTGTAGCCTGGGCTGGTCTTGAACTCATGGCAGTCCTTCTGCCTCAGCCTCCAGAGGGCTGAGATTACAGGCATTCATCACCATACCCCGGTGGGCCCTTTTAGTCTGTGACTAACAGGAGGCGATTTTGTGGTTTTACTTCTAGCAGCAAGCCAAACATCCAAGGAGGAGAGAGCCCTGGGCTAGCTCATGAAACCGCTCCACACACCTTGTGTTGTGTGAACCTCTCAAGCTGTTCTTAACCTGTGCTGTCAACGTCCTGAAGTGCTTCCTGATGCTCTACCTTTAGCAATGAGCCCATTAACCATTTAAGTGCCGACTCTGTGTGGGTGGAGGTGGCTCCTACCCTAGAAAAACAGAACTATATCCAGTGGTTACCACCACTTCCTTCTACATAAATTTACTTTTGCTTAGACTACGTCTTCTGACTTTTCTTCCTCTTTCTACATCACAGATCGATGGAGGGAGAGAGGAAGGGAGAGAGAGAGGAGAAGAATTTAAATAGGATATAGTTTCCTCTTATTTGAGTAATCCGAAGTACAATTTTTTTTTTTCTGGTATGAGGGATTGAACCCAGGTCCTCTGCTTGCAGAGTAGGCACGGTACCATTGATCCAAGTCTCTGACCCCCAAAGTACAAATGAAGTAAAGAGCAAAATAAGTGCTGGTGGTTTAGCTCAGTGTGCCACTCCTACCTTGCAAGTGCAAGGGCCTGAGTTCAATCCCACGTACAAGGAGGTGGGGAAATCATAAGATAAAAGATTGATGAAAGGAAGTAGGAAGATAGATCTTATGCAAATGAAGTGACTCACTATATCTTTTTTCTTTTTTCAGGATGTCTGAGATTGGTGATTTTATTTCACCAGTTTGGTTTATTTTTCTTTTCTTTTCTTTTTTTTTTTTTTTTTGAGACAGGGTCTTGCTTTATGGTTCAGGTTGGCCCTGAACTCAGCCTCGAACTCACAGCAATCCTCCTGCCTCTGCCTCCCAAGTGCTGGGATTGCAGGCATGAGCCACCACACCCGGCACTGTGGTGTGTGGTTCTGATTGCTGGTGGGTGTGAGTCGCCAAGCCCAGTTTTGTTGTATGTGGTAACAGGGGATCAAACCTGGGTCCTTGCACTTGCAAGGCAGGTGCCGGAACCACTGAGCTAAATCCCCAGCCCCTGGTTTATCATACATGTCCTCAATGGACAGTCTGTTTTCAGTAACAGGGAGTGAACCCCAGAGGCTGGTAACACTGATGCTATCTTTATCCTTCTAGTCATGCTATGCAGAGCTGTAGGAACCAGCTATGAGCTGGAACCTGGGTTCCAAGGGATGACAAGAATGAAAAATAAAGAGACACAGAAACAGGTCAAAGTCTGGGGGTGTGGGGGGGTGTTGTCTCTCTTTAACATAGAGCCCCGAATCACTGGTGCATCTCGGCTCTATTCACTCGGACACGGGTATGAGCAGTTAGAGTTCACAGGATGCATCTATCTCCCGCCTTCTAATGGCGCTTCTCCAAGTAAACAACTTCACCTCAGGTGTTTGTATTTCCCTACAGCCTGTGAGCACACTCCCACGCCCTCTGGCCTTTCTGTGCTCACCGAGGATGCCCTTTAGGCCTCATTCTTCCCAACTGGTCTGATATATGGATCTGTTTTGTTATTGTTGTTTTTAAAGACAAGGTCTCACTACATAGTCCTGGATGGTCTTGAACTCACTATGTGGCCCTGGCTCAAACTATTGGTGATCCTTCTGTGTCAGCCTCCTGAGTGCTGTGATTAAAGTGTATACTATCACACTCAGCAATATACAGTTGAATTTTTAAGAGATGATTTTCTTTTTGGTTTTGTTTTCCTTTTTTGAGAAAAAAAAAAAAAGAATTCTATAATTCAGGCTGGCCTCGAACTTGTGGCAATCCTCCTGCTTCAGCCTAGAGTACTGAGATTATGAGTGTGTGCACCCGGGTAGAGTTTGACTTTTTAGCAAGATGACCTCAGCTGTTCAGAGTGAGTTTCCTTTAACTTTATTCATTTCACCTGTAGTTGAAGTATTTAAATAATCATTTAAAACCTTCTATCGTTTTAGCTCTTACTTGAAATTAATGTTTCTTATATCAATTGATTTCACTTGCTGATATGTATGAACTCCTTTGAAAGAAAAGGAAAAAAAGTACTTATTTATTTTTTAGAATGTTATTCAATTTGTTTTTTTCCTCCTGATGTTTTGTAATGATTATATTGAGATTATGTAGAGATTATGTAATTTTTTTTTTTTTTTTTGAGACAAGGTCTCACTTTGTAGTTCAGGCTGGCCCTGAACTCACTATGTAGCCCAGGCAAGCCTCAAACTCACAGCAATCCTCCTGCCTCTGCCTCCTGAGTACTGGGATTACAGGTGTGAGCCACCATGCCTGGCACTGTGGTGTGTGGTTACCGGGGATTGAATTTGGGACCTTGCGCTTGCCAGGCAGATGCTGGAACCACTGAGCTAAATCCATGGCCCCAAGAGATTATGTGATTTTGATGAGAAGAGCACAGCAATGGTCTAACCTTCTCAGTAGATCATGTCTGGGAAACATGCTGCAATTCTCTGATATCTTCTTTTTTTTTTTTTAGTTTTTTGAGACAGAGTCTCCCTTTGTAGTTCAGGCTGGCCTTCACTCACTATGTAGCCCAGGCTGGCCCTGAACTCACAGCAATCCTCCTGCCTCTGCCTCCAGAATGCTGGGATTACAGGCACGAGTCACCATACCCAGCATTTCTGATATGTCTTACACCTATTTTTTTCTTTTGTTTTACTACTGTTGATGTCAATTTATTAAGACTTCCTTACTGAAAAGTTAATACTTTCCCCTTTGTCATAAATAACTATATTGGGGGTTACCTGCATTCTCATTTCCCCTCAAATTTTGGTCAGTTGATGCTAGCATCCAGCCAATGGCATGCCTATATCCCTCTGCAATGGAATCATTCCATAAGGTAGAGGTGTGTCTTCTCCCCTGTTTATCTATCCAATTATCATCACCACGATCACAGGAATATTTACTTTAATTTTACTTATTTAAAAAATGATTAAAATTTATTTACTTTTAAAGAATGGATAGATAATATTCATTTGTATTTACTTGATTAGAATATATTGTTCTGCAGGATATATACATTGTAGAATGACCTAATCTAGTTCATTAACATATGCATTACCTTACATAGTTATCATTTCTGTATGGTTTTCTTTCCAGCAATGAGAGTGATGATAATTATAACAGTAATAGTAGGGGCCGGGATTATAGCTCAGTGGTTCCAGCACCTGTCTTGCAAGTGCAAGGACCCGGGTTTGATCCCCGGTAACCACATAACAATGCTGGGTGTGGAGACTCACCCCAGCAGCAACCAGTACCACATACCACAGTGCCGGACGTGGTGACTCACACCTGTAATCCCAGCACTCGGGAGGCAGAGGCAGGAGGATTGCTGTGATGTGAGTTTGGGGCTGAGCTCAGGGCCAGCCTGAACCACAAAGCGAGACCCTGTCTCAAAAAACCTTAAAAAAAAAAATAGTGATAGCAGATGGTAGTGATGATAATCTTCATTCAAATATGCAAATTAAAACAATTCTGAGATTCCATCTCACTCTAGAAAGAATGGCACCTCTGAAGAAATGAGGGCCAGGGGTTTAGCTCAGTGGTTCATGCACCTGTCTTGCAAGCGCAAGAGCCTGGGTTCGATCCCCGGTTAACCACATACAATACTGGGTGTGGAGACTCACGCCCAGCAGCAGCCAGTACCACATACCACAGTGCCGGGCATGGTGGCTTATTCCTGTAATCCCAGCACTCGGGAGGCAGAGGCAGGAGGATTGCTGTGATGTGAGTTGGAGGCTGAGCTCAGGGTCAGCCTGAACCACAAAGTGAGACCTTGTCTCAAAAAAAAAAAAAAAAAAAAAAAAATCAACCGATAACAAATGCTGGAGGGGCCGTGGAAAAAAGAAACCCTTCTTCACTGTTGGTGGGAGGTGTAGACTGGTGCAACTGCTATAGGAATCAGTGTGGAGATTCCTCAAAAAACTAGAACTGGAGGTTCCATTTGACCAGCTATTCTCCTTCTTGGTATCTTCCTGAAAGATAAAAGTGTTATATCTCAACCCTGTATGCACTCATGTCTCTAGTGGCACAGTTTGAAATAGCTAAATCTTGGAGACAGTTGAAGTGCCCACAACTGGTGAATGGATAAAGAAGATGTGTGTGTGTTTGTTTTAATACAGTGGAAGGCTACTGTCATAATGGACAAACTTGAGACATTTCTAGGTAGATGGATGCACCTTGAGACCATGAAGTCCAGGATGGCCTTGAACTCACTATGTAGCCCAGGTTGGCCTCAAACTCATGTCAGTCCTCCCACCTCGGCCTTATGAATTCTGAGATTACAGGTGTGTGCCACCATGCCTGCTATGAGAAATCTTAAAATATATACATTAATAAATAATTAGTTGAAATAAAGGAAAGAAAACAAGAAACTAGGAAGTAGTTCCTTGGATGTGGGAAAGGGGACAAGTAGGAATGAAAGAGGAAGAGGATAATGGGGCTGAAGTGGGTTATGATATGTTACATTCATGCACCGAGTTCCCAAAATAAACCCACATCATCATATAATATTAAAATCTACCAATAAGATATATTTTAAAAGAATGGTGCTCACTCAGAGTGATTCCCCATTTCATATGAGACTCCCCAGATATTCACATCCCAAATTTCAGGGCTCCTGTCCTGCCCAGTTATTGCTTTAACCTATATATTACTTGAGTCAGCCATTCCACTTCAGATACTGTCCCTCAGATGTACTAACCTGTGAACAACATGGCCCGTGTGCAAGCTTATCCTCTGCAGTTTTGCTCAGTAGTGAAAGGTTGGATAGAACCCAGGCACTCGACAGGAAACAGCTGACTAAATGAGTGAGTTTGATCTGTACAATGGAATGCTGTGTCAGCATCTCAGCAAGAAAGGCGAATCTAAAAAGTGGGATAGTCCTGAGTTTTAAGAAAGAAAGAACAATTCACACAGCGGAAGGCAAAGTGGAAGGAAGTCTGAGGAGGGATTGTGGAACACCTGGCAACAAACGACGGTGATGCTCCAATGCCACTTCTGCCTCGGAAAAGACAAAGGGAGGGGGAGTGACTGACTGCAGCCCTCAGGGACCTGTAAGTTTAACGGTGGCCAACAGAAATCATGGCCAAAGCCATTTCATGACTAGGCCTGTCTGGGAGTGGAGGGAAATGTAAACCTTCCACAAAGCAAAGGTCAGAGGGGGAAAGAAAGTTCGTTTTAAATAACTCAGTTTATCACAAAACAAATCTCATATTTCCAGCAGCTCTGCTATCACAGAATAAATAAAGTCAGTGAAGGGACAAAGTGGAAAAAAAGAACAACAAACAAGACGGAGAGAAACAGAATCCTAATGACGTCGCTTAACACTTGAATCCAGCATATCTGCCATGGTCTGCGCCTCCTCAAAATAAAATTTAATTTCTGTTCACAATAGTTTGAGTTAGATTTTTCACCACTTGAAATGCAGAATTTTTTTTTCTTTTTTTTTTTTTATTATGAGACAGGGTCTTGCTTTGTAGTTCAGGCTGGCCCTGAGTTTAGCCTTAAACTCTCAGCAATCCTCCTGCCTCTGCCTCCCAAGTGCTGGGATTACAGGCGTGAGCCACCACACCCGGCACTGTGGTATATGGATCTGATTGCTGGTGGGCATGAGTCTCCATGGCTGGCATTGTTGTATGTGGTAACTGGGAATCGAACCTGGGCCCTTGCATTTGTAAGGCAGGTGCCAGAACCACTGAGCTAAATCCCCAGCCTGTGCTTCTGTTTTTGAAAGGTGTCCAGGATGCTGCAGATATCCTGGATGCTGCAGATATCTCAGCCTACAACAGTCCTTGCATCAGCCTGTAAAGAGCAACATTGTGTAATTCTCCATAATGAGACCCCTTTGATCTGTAGAAACAAAACTTCATTATTAAAATCAAGCACCTGATAATCTCAGACTCCCCAAATCTTCGAGTCAAGAGCACTGAAGCATTTAGACGCCCACACTGTTCTCTGGACTTGTTTTCTTTGTGCAGTCTGTGATCAAACTCTGGTCCTTGTGCTTCCAAGGTGGGTGGTGCAGTACCATGCGAGCTAAATCCCTGGCCTGTACTGGCAATAACAGATGACATCCATAGCTTCTCCACTGCACCAAGCTGTGAAACTTCATATTTTCTTTGTTAGTTTTGGGAGTTGGTGTGAGTCTAGGAATCAGTCCCTTTCTTCAAAATTTGTTTTCTAAGAGATTTTTGGGTCTTCCATGTACACCATCATGTCACATGTAAATAATGATAATTTGAGTTCTTCCCTTTCTCTATACATGTTTTATTTCTTTCTTTTAGTATGATTGGTTTGTCATAAGTAGCTTTAATTCCATTCAGGTATGATCCTTCTCTATTTGTTATATTTGTTGGAATATAACTTTGTGAAGTGATTACTAGGTTCTGGATTTTGGCAGCATCTTTTGTGATGTTACCTTTTTTATTTCTAATTGCATTGATGTGAGTCTTCTCTATAAGTGATTCTGTCTGAAGACTTACCTGTTTTATTTATTCTTTCAAAGGATCAGTGCTTTGATTCATTTTAAAATTATTGTTTCTTTAACTATCAGTTTTATTAACTTTTGCTCTCATCTTTGTACTGTATTTTCCCTCCTTACTTTCAGCTTGTGGCTGGTTTGCTCTTGTGTCTCAAGTCTCTTAAAGATTTTTCTTAAGGTTATTTACTTCAGCTTGCTCAGTTTTCCCAATGTGAGCATGATTGCAATGAATTTTCCTCTTAGAACTCCTGCATCAGGTCTCAGAGGTTTTGACCAATTTTGACCATCATTGTCATTCATATTCAGAAAAATGTTAATTTCTTTTGCAATCTATTGGTTATTTAGGAGCACATTGTTGATCCTCCAGGACTGGTTGCTCAGTGGTCTGATATTATGCATGGGGTAACTTAATCTCTTTTATATTTACTTAGGCAGGCTTTGCGCATTACTGTGTAATCCATTTTGGAAAAAGTGCTATGTTCTGCTGAAAAAAATCAATACTTGGGCCGGAGATTTGGCTCAGTGGTTGGTGCCTGCCTTACAAGATTAAGGACCCGGGTTCAATCCCTGGTAACCACCTACAACAATACTGGGCGTGGAGACTCATATCTACAGCGATCAGTACCACATACCACAGTGCTGGGCATGGTGGCTCACGCCTGTAATCCCAGCACCCGGGAGGCAGAGACAGGAGGATTGCTGAGTTCGAGGCTGAGTTCAGGACCAGCCTGAACTACAAAGCGAGACCCTGACTAAAAAAAAGAAAAAAAAAAAAAGAATCTATTGTAAAAAGAATAAATACTCTATTATAGTGAAATGAATACTCTATAAGTCCATATGTTCAAGAATGGAAGCTCATTCTTCTTAGAAATTTTATAGCTAGTCTTGGTAGTGCAAGCTTACAATCCCAGCATGGGGAGGCTGAGACAGGAGGACCCCAAGTTTAACCTCGTCCTGGGAAACCTAGTGAGAACCTGTTTAAAAAAATAATAAAATGAGACTACAGATATAGTGCATTATGAAGGCCCCATGTTTAATTCCTTATGCTGAGATAAGATATATCACTAAAACCTAAACCCAATCTGAAATACATTCCTGTGGTTATTTTTCACATAGCATGGGAAGACAAGGTTGTGAGAAGGCAGAGTGGATATTTAGAATATGCCCTTAAAGTGCGGGAGTGCAAGTCGATGCGAAGTTCTGAGGAGACTGTGGCCAAGGAAGTGCTGGTAAAAAGATAAATGGATCTTGCAACGACCGTTCTCAGGCTTCTGGAATGTGTGTCCAAAGTTTAAAACAGATCGGTAGGACAATAACAGAATTAAGAGCAAACTGCCCCAGAGATGTTTGCTTTGCCAGTGTGCACGCTCTGCCCTCCCGTGAGTCTCCTGCCAAGAAACCTGTTGAAACTAGATGAACACACTCTACACAGCAGCTCATTCTTTCCTTGCCCGTGGCCAAAATTTATATATGAGCATCGCTAATGTTTCCCTCCCACATCTTTATTCTCATGTCCTTTAGTTATGGATAAATAACTACAGAAGTCTCAGCTAACTGCCATTTTCCTGGAGCTCTGGTGGAGCCTCTCTAGGCCTCTTGGAGGCTGAACTTCTTGTCTCTGAGGAATCTTTTGCATCCTCTGCACCTCCGTGGTCGTACACTGTGACAAGAAGTGGGCGGTATAGGGAGAGGATGAGGCTGAAGTTGTAAAACTTTTAGACTCAAACTCATTTTTGTGCTTATGATTGGAGAGCTACAGCTGAGGATAGAAACATGGACCAGTGCACAGAAGCCCAAGATTGGGAAGTGTCCTAGTTACTTCTTCCTTTGCTGATACAAAATACCCGTCATCAAAATTAAAAGGCGGAAGGGTTTTTCTAACTCAGTTTGTAGAGGTGTGGCAGAGAGTACTTGCCTAGGAGAAACAGTTCAGGGTGGCCAAAGGGTAGCAAAAGCAACAAGAGTCTTTAACAGCCTCTTACTATCCCTTTCATCGTTTTATTTTTTGAGACAGAGTCTCACTTTGTAGTCCAGGCTGGCCCTGAACTCACTTTGCAGCACAGGCCATTCTAGAACTCACAGCAATCCTCCTGTCTCTGCCTCCCGAGTGCTGGGATTACAGGCGTGAGCTACCATGCCCGGCACTGTGGTATGTGGTACTGATTGTTGGTGGTGTGTCTCCATGCCCAGCATTGCTGTATGTGGTTACTGGTGATCGAATCCAGATTCTTGCACTTGCAAGACAGGCGCCAGAACCAGTGAGCTAAATCACTGGCCCCTTCCTGTTAAATTTTTATGATAATTGTGTTACCTAGTGCCTTTCTGGGTCTAGTTCTCTCTCTCATTACCTTTGTCTTTCCAATTACTGGAGTCTAACTGCAGAAAATTAATTTCTTTAATAAAGTTGATAGGATCCTGTTTTATCATGTCCTTACATTCTCACCTCTGATACTGTTGAGTATCATCCATTAAATGGATGATGAATGATCTGTCTTTTTTAAGTGAAGTCGTTGTTTGGGGCAGGAGATGGAAATATTTAGTAGGGTGAGTTGTCTGATGGGCCTCTGTGGAAGGAGGAGTCTGGGACCTTCACTGTGGGTTTTGTCTGTATGATCGCTTGGAGTCTGGCAGGCTCTAGGCAAGAATAAACAAACCTCCAAGAGACAAAAGCACATCCGATCAAAGCAAGAGTGCTAGCATGGAGAGGCAGATTGGGAAAAGAGCCATTCCACCTGGAACAGCAATTGTAACCACCTGGTTCCTGGGCCCTTCTACAGGTGTAGCTAGAAAGCATCACCTGGAGGCGGTCCTTGGAGCCCCTTGTTGCGCTGTATTTATTTTTCTATATCTTTGGTTATACTCCAAGTTAAAGTGAGACCTGTGTTCACCAAAGTTAACCTCTTACTATTTATCAAGGTCAGTTAAGGCTCATTGGGCGTAATTTTTGGAATCTCGTACAGAACCCGTCAGCTTTTCTGCCCATGTTAGCTTCTAGGATGAGTAATAGCCTTGCGTGTCCATCGATCTTTTTGTAAAAGCATAGAAGACCTTTTTTTTTTCTTTTGGTGACCTGTTTGGTACACGGTGTCCTCTGGGGTCCAGCAATCTCCTTGCTCAGGAGTTTGGGTAAGTCATCAAATTTCTAGGACCTTGTAGAGAAGTTTCCTCATGTCCTGGGTCCTTGTTGACCTTGGAGGGCTAGGGCTAAAATTCTGGCTATTTTTAAAATCCAGTTACCTTTTAAACTTTAGTCTTAGCTGTTAAACACTCAGAAGGTCCGTTATACCATTATTGAAGTTGGAACAGTGAGTTTAACTATTCTAATCTCATCTGAATATTAAGCACTTTGAAATATAAAGTATAGACAGAGGACTGTTATTATTATTTCACTAATCGTTATCTTAGAAGTTGAATCCCTGCAGATAACAGTTAACAGATAAGTTATAAAGTTTTACAGAGAAAACTTGAGATCAAGGTCCAAATAGCATTTTAGCATAAAAATCATGTGACAATGATTATCTTTGCAACACTTTTAAATGTCTGTATTAGTATAGAATAGCTTTATGGTGAGTTTTCTTTATCTAATTATAAGATATTAAATGACATAAATAAACTTTTACTTAATTTTTATTTTTAATAGGGTGTCACCAAAGAAGAATGCACCTATCTATAGATGTTCCATAGAAATTTTTAATGTTTAGCCTTTAATTTTTACTATGTGACACTGTTTGGACTATTGGATGCCTATGCATTTGTATGTGTGTGACACATACATAACATATACATCCCATAAGCTTTAAAAAATAGCATTTGACTGGTGGCTTGACATATACCTCTTACTATAAGTAACTGGAAAACAAGTAACACAAAGGCAAATATCTGAGTGTAAAAGAAAAATTGATCATTATAAACAACCTATCCTGGAAGCCACTAGTATGCTGAGATATCTTTTTAGTTTTTGAATCTTTGAGGACTTGTAGACCTGAAAATTGTGAATACATTTAGTACAACATGAAATCAGGAATAATGAGTGAAACAGGTATACGAAGATCTTTGTCTTTTATTACAGTTTTTCATCAAGAGTACGTTTTGAGAAGAAAATCTTATTGGTTATCCCAGAGAGAACTTAATCTTTTGATGATAACCAATGTAAACATGTTACAAAAATATTTTTTTATTTTTAGTTTTTTGAGACAGGGTCTTACTTGTAGCTTAGGCTGGCCCTGGAACTCACTTTGTAGTCCAGACTGGCCTTGAATTCATGGCAATCCTTCTGCCTCTGTCTTCCAAATTACAGATGTGAGTCATCATACTCGGCAGATTAATATTAAATATAATAATATATTTAGCAATGTTTGTTGGGGTGTACCTCCTATAAGGCTATAGAAACTATTGGGGGTCCCAATCATATATATAACTGAAATAAATTTTAAGTCTTTAAGCAGCTACTCCTTTCATCATTCTTGTCTAGCTGTTTTTAAAGTCTAAGGGATTCCCATTTAGTCATCTTTTTTTTGTGTGTGTGTGTGACAGGGTCTCGCTTTGTAGTTCAGGCTGGCCCTGAGCTCAACCTCCAACTCACATCACAGCAATCCTCCTGCCTCTGCCTCCCGAGTGCTGGGAGGACAGGTGTGAGCCACCACACCCGGCACTGTGGTATGTGGTACTGATTGCTGCACGCCCAGTATGATATGTGGTTACCGGGGATCGAACCCGGGTCCTTGCGCTTGCAAGACAGGCGTCAGAACCACTGAGCTAAATCCCTGGCCCCTCCCCCCCCTTTTTTTTTGAGACAGGGTCTTGCTTTGTAGATCAGGCTGGCCCTGAACTCACTCTGTGGCCCAGGTCAGCCTCAAACTCACAGAAATCCTTCTGTCTCTGCCTCCTGAGTGCTGGAATTACAGGCATGAGTCACCACACCTGGCATTGTGGTGTGTAGTTACCGGTGAATTGAACTCAGGACCTTGTGTTTGCCCATAGACACCAGAAACACTGAGGTAAATCTCTGGCCTTATATAAATTGCTTTCAATGGAAAGTTTTTAAAAAGCAAAAAGAAGGAAAAAGAAATTGCTGAGCTCAAAGAAAGTAGCTGTAGATGTTGCCACTGGTCGTTAGTACAGGCTGAGCAGAGAGATGGACAAGCACTACATAATACAATGATTTACCACCCAGAGTGGACTCAGATGTGTTTGGCCATGGGCTTTTTTATGAATCAGGCATAGCTCTTATTTTAGTTTATGATAAAACCCATATCTGGAGCTGCTGTCACTCTTTTTTCTCTTTCTGTGTCGGTGTTTTTTTCACAAGGGGGGGGGTCTCTCTGGGTTTTGGAGCCCCAAAGTCTAAGCTTTTTCTTCTGGAGCAGGAAAGTTGGGTGGTCCCCAGGCAGCTAATGAAGGAGAGTGAGTGGAACATTGAGTCATTCACTCGGGATGACTTTTAAGAGTAAAGAACAGGGCCAGCGAGTTAGCTCAGTGGTTCCGGCACCTGTCTTGCAATTGCAAGGACCTGAGTTTGGTCCCTGGTAACCATACAACAATACTGGGTGTGGAGACTCACCCCAGCAGCAACCAGTACCACACACCACAGTGCCGGGCGTGCTGTCAGCCCAGCACTTGGGAGGCAGAGGCAGGAGGATTGCTGTGATGTGAGTTTGAGGCTGAGCTCAGGACCAGCCTGAACTACAAAGTGAGACCCTGTCTCAAAAAACCAAAACAAACAAACAAACAAAAACAATTGGATATAAGCTACTTTAATTTTTTTTGTAAAATAGGTCTAGTAGGCAGATGGTATTGCAATTGATATTCTCTTCACTTGACCTCCTCTGTCCTGGAGGGTACCCTGGGAGGTACAATAAATACAGTACAGTGCAGTGAAACACAGAGGCCTCAGTGCGTAAGGAGACATTCCAGGGGTGAACACGATGGTCTCATCGATGGCCCTGTCCCTATCTAGAGGGAGAGAAAGACTGAGTGTGAGGCTCTCTACTTTATTTTTTGCATCTCTTAGTGTAAAGTCTCTCTCAGTTTCAAGAGCTTTCACGGCCAGGAAGCAAGTCTCGGCCCCACCCTGCCTTGCTTTGACTTCTTTTGCCTTATAAAGCAGAAATGGTACACGTCTTTTTGCCAGGAATCCCAGGTGTGGCTTTGGCTTTTCTTTTCAGTCTCCTACCACGTTTGGCATTTTTCTGCCCTCCCCTTAAACCTGAAGCCTGCTCTCTGCGTCTTTCTCTTTTGCCCACTGGAACTGAATCGGGGCGCTGGTGGCTCTCTCCGTGATCCTGGTAATGAAGTAGATTTCTGTCGCAAATTTAGGAGCTTGTGAGAAGAGCTTTTCGGCTGTAGAGGGGCTAGGTTGTGAAAGCCAGACCGTATTAGTGCCTGTTGGTTCTCTCTCTCTCCTTTTTATCCCCCCACACCCAGGGCATGAGCAGGCAGCAAAGTTCAGCCGTAGCCCTGGGAGTGACGGGTGGCACGGCTGGTGACAGATGATGAAGGGTGAGGCCTGTATGGAAAGGGCAGGGCGAGCAGTGCTGCCTCGCTGAGTTTTCCTGAGGGGCAGGACGAGTGAGTGCTGCCATAGACCCTCTAGGAGCTTAGGGTGAAGGACTGCTACTGGCGAATCCCCAGCAGGGTGGGCACGGGAGCCATCTTGCCCGAATTCCAGGAGAGATCTGTCTAGCCAGAGCCTAGTTTTAAAGGCTCAGTTTTACTTAAGTGAACAGTGGCAAAAGGTATAAACTACCCTAGGAGATCCAAGCCTGGGTGGAGGTCTAGCATCTCTCTGGATACAGAACCAGCAGCACAATCCCGGGGAGAAATTGCTCCACCCCACGCCCCAGGGCAAAGAGATCGCTGCTGTTTCCTGTTATCTAACTAGTCACCCAGGTAATTTCCCTCAGCAGCGGGACAAACATGGCTCTAAAAAGAGGGAAAGTCCTAAATGACAGGAAAAGATTGGGATGAAAGTCTAATAAAAATACGAGTTGATCCTCACAGGGGTCTCTGTGAGTTAAGAAGATAGTCCGCCCTTGAGTCATTACTGTCAGCCTGACAAGGTCACAGCAGGGGATCTCCAGAGCCAGGACTCCCCTCCCCCCCCGGAGGTTTAAGCTGGAAAGGAAACTGGCAGTACCGGCTAGACCTACCACTCCGTGGGGGTGGCGGGCTGACCAAACCAAACTGTCCTGGTGAAATCTGTCCTCCAAAGCTAAAATCGGCAGCCAGCGCTACTCACTTGTCCTTGGCCGAAGGAGTTCCATGTGCCTAAGAAGCAATTTTGTTCTTTATATGTAGATTTTATAAATTCACATTTTAATTTTCCAATTCCACAAGGGGGCGCCATAACATTACCTTTGGCTTCTAGTTTTTTGTTTTTGTTTTTATTTTTATTTTTTTAAAAAATATATTTGATTTTTTTTCCCTTTATTGAAATCTTTTTTTTTTAATGAGTCAAGATCTCACTTTGTAGTTCAGGTTGGCCCTGAGCTCAGCCTCCAACTCACATAACAGCAATCCTCCTGCCTCTGCCTCCCAAGTGCTGGGATTATAGGCATGAGCCACCACACCTGGCACTGTGGTATGTGGTACTGGTTGCTGCTGGGTGTGAGTCTTCACACCCAGTATGGTATGTGGTTACTGGGGATCGAACCCGGGTCCTTGCACTTGCAAGACAGGCGCCGGAACCACTGAGCCTGTGCCCCCTTTATTGAGCCGCCGGTCCCCTTTATTGAAATCTTGATTGGTACATTACATATACACATCACAATTGCACTCAACAATGAGAATTTGAACCAGTATATGACATAACTTTATTCTCATTTTTCACCATTCCGTTACCCACGCTACCACGCCCACCCCCTGTATACATAAGCTTCGTTTTCCTTTCTTTTTTCAAGCGTTTGGAGCGGTGGACATTTCAGTGGAGAGAGCCAGGCCTCGTGCACTTTCTCAAAGCTGGGTTTCCCAGACCCCGTCATGTGAGGGGCCATCCGAGAGACGGAGCACAGCTAATCTGTGGCCGCGACTGCAGGGCTGGACACTGACTGCATGCAGACGTCCTTTATACCTTCCCTGGTCCAGTGAACCAAACAGCGTGACAGGCTGGGCTGTACGCCCCAGTCTTCCTCAGGAACATGCAACTCTTGCGACTGTAAACGCTCACTTAACTCCAGGAAGAAACCGAAGGACCCAGGATTTAGCTCAAGCGCTCTTGCATTTTGTTTGAAAGCGCAGGAGCTTGCGTCAAATCCCCAGGGAAGGCAGTTTAAAAATAAAAGATGTTTTTTTCTCTGACATGAGAAAATGAAGATGTAAATGAGTTCTAGAATATATAATAGACATTGTGAAATAGAAATTATTCAAAAGCAAATGGGGTGTAGGGGTAAAGAGAAGAAAAATAATGTGAAGGCAATAAAAACAAAGGAAATGAAGCCTATGTATATAGGGGGCAAGGGGTTGTCTGGTGGGTAGGGGAATGGGAAAAAAATGAGAATTAAGTTGTGTCATATACTGATACAAATTCTGAATGTTGAGGGTGATGATGATGTGTATATATAATGTACCAATCAAGATTTGAATAAAAATTTAAAAAAAGATGTTTTATGTGGAAAAAGAGTGGAGACAAAAAAGATAGACAGTAGCTACCCCGGAGGGTAGGGGTGGCATCAAATCTGAACGCCTGTGGATTTTTCCCATTAGCTGTCTTATTAAGGACTAGTGGTTTCTCTCATCCTCCGTGGGGGCACCTGGAAGTTGTCACCGTCTGATTGACTCTCTGGCTGTCTTTGATCCAAACCGGGGCACCTCTATCGACGTTCTTTCTGATAGTTTGATTTCTTCCTGTCTCTTTGTGCTGGATGTGTGTGTGTGTGTGTGTGTGTGTGTGTGTGTGTATGTGTGTGTGTGTGTGTGTATAGAAAGGTAACTTAGAGTTTCTGATTGAGTATAGGGAACATGCATGTTTTATAAATGGGTCCTTAGTGGGCTGCTCCTTACTTCCTTGGCGTTTTGCAGAAATGGGTGTGGAGGCTGGTTAGCCTGGTCTTTCCCAGGCCTGGCTACATCTCTGTTCTGCCTGTTGACTCTCTCTGCTAAATTTTTATGTTACTATGTTACTTGCTGCCTTTCTGGGTCTGGTTTCTCTCTCTCTTTACCTTCATCTTTCTAATTGCTTGAGTCAAACTGCCGAGGACAAAAGTGGCCTTCAGTAGATTTTTCTATTAATTTCTTTAATAAAGCTTAATGAGATCTTATTTTATTCTTTTTTTTCTGCTGTCCCGTGGGAAAGAATTTCAATGATAACAGATACTAGAAGTGTCAGTTTTGTACTGGTTAAGCTCTACATAGCTCAGTTAAAATTTGGAAGCAGATACTGATCTTCCTTCTGTCTGACTTGATTTTTTTTTCCTTCTCAACCAGGTAGGCATTCACACAATCCGAGATCATAAAAGTACACAGTAATTTAAAGTGAAAACTCTCCTGTCTGTAAAGCCTACCCTGAGGACAATACTTTTACTAAGTTATGGGGTTTTATAACCCTATCAAGACAGATTGGATTTTGTCTAACACATCCAAATGAATGGCTTCAATCCGAAGTGTGTCGTGCACAACTACTTATCATGGTCATTTGTCTCCGTCTTGGCTTGTACTTCTGTAGTCATCTGGGCAGGAACAAGAGGAACTCTGGAAGATCTCATGTCAGCCATTAAATTCTCTGGCCCAAAGGATACACACACTATTAGTCTCATGGCCTTACTAAGTGATAGTGAGGAATTGGTTTTCTGTATTTCTAGAAGAAGAGGGGAGCCAGATTTCACAGAACAATCCTGAGGCCAGGAGTAAAGGGACAACGCACAAGAGCCTGGTTAAACTAAAGGCAAGACGATAAGCCTCCAAGAAAATTAGAGTGCAGAAGACAATAACAACAATAAGAACAAATAAACATCTGTTGTGACAAGCAGCCCAGCCGCCTGGAGCACATCTGGATTTTGGTGGTTCCTCTTCTCCTTTGCTCTTTCATGTGCAAACATTGTATATCAGCTTCTAGATCGAGGTGCTTGCTTGGTGTCCTTGCCCACCTCATCGGGGGCAGGGTTTTCTTTGTTCTAATCAACCAACCTGGTAACTTCCTCCACTGCTTGCAGAGTTCTGTTGCATTGACCTTCATCACTCTCAGCAGAAGAACCTGGGGAGTGAGGGAGGGAGCTGGCCAGATACACTGACCCTGCCTTGCTCGTGGGCATCTTCAGATCCACTGGGTAATGCACACTGGAGGATGCTCCATTTCCACACTCAAGTTTGCAGCAGCCTTGTATTTGCGCTGGTCTCTTTGCCCTGCCATCTCCCCTCTCCATTATGGTTTGTCTTTTCACAGAGTTTTGTAAACTGAACTATCCAGTCTCTCTTGACTTCCATTCTGTTTGGGTTTGAGCTACGGAAAGTTGAGAGGGGAGCGATGTCCAGTTTATTTATTCTGTAGCTTCCTGTGTGGTGGGCTATGTGGTAGTCATGGTGAAAGGCCTCTGCTGGTAACCATGGCTCCACCAGGAAGCTCTCCTCCCTCCCCACACCTGATGGCGGTGGCATAATAACCGCTTCCTCTCACTGCCCTTCAGGCTGAGGGATGGAAATGGCTCTTATTTGTTTTACTTTTTTTTTTTTTGAGACAAGGTCTCACGTTGTATTTACATCTAACTTACATCACAGCAATCCTCCTGCCTCTGCCTCCTGAGTGCTGGGATTACAGGTGTGAGCCACCACGCCTGGCACTGGGTTATGTGGTACTGATTGCTGCTGGGCAGGAGTCTCCACACCCAGTATAGTATGTGGTTATAGGGGTGGGGGGGAGCTCGAACCTGGAGCCCTTGAGCTTGCAAGACAGGCGCTGGAACCACTGAGCTAAATCCCTGGCCCTTCTTTGTTTTACTTTGACAGCTTGTATATTTCCTTCAATATTGCCCTCCAAATTTGTGAATGATTCCTTCACTAAGTTTTTATATTTTCTGTTGGGATTCTGATGGTCGTATTTCACTGAGTGGATGCATCATGATTGTTAAGCAAATCCACCAACGCTCAAGACCACATCACATACCGGGTACCCACCAGGAGATTTTTATTGAGAAGCAAGTGGCCCCTGTATGGAAGCGAGACAGGAAACCCAGAGCAAGAGAAGAAGGGAAGAATGGGAAAGACAGACAGAGCAAGACAGAAAGACAAGAACAAGACAGAGAGAGCAAAACAGACAGAGATGGAGGGCGGGGGAGAGTGAGCTGTCCTATATAAACCCAGGGCTGAGGTTTGGTAGCCATAGCCTATCAGACCCTATAAAGTTAGCGCCTTGCAAGAAGCTTGTGGTTCTTGTGGGGTCCCCTAAGGCTAAACAACGCTGGCTCCATAAAGGAAGTGCAAGGCTGCACGCACACAGCCACGCAGCGGGCCCCTCCGGGCCACAGTGATTAAGGGAAAACAGAGAGACAGAGACTGCCCCCTATAAGGCTGGTTTGGGGTGGTTGAGAACAAGGAAGTGGGGCTGTATATAAGTGCTGAGAGTGCTGGCAATAAAGGCCTCTCCACCATTTTGTCTCCACGTGATGACTCCCGCCCGTGGTTCGATGCCAGATGAGAAGCCCTCAGGAACAGGACCTGACAGGTTCTGATTGTTTCTAGGAAAAGGGCAACTCTATGGCCAGGGGTGGAGCTAAGGGGAAGGGTGAAGAACTGGGAAGGACCGTACAAGATGGCGTATAACATCTCTGACACTGCAACTCCTCTGACAGTGATTTATCTGGCTAGTATCCTTTGGTGAACATTTTGATCATTTCAATATGCAAACAGTTTTCCATTGAACAACTGTGTATATAGGTCATTTTACACAAATTCAAGTACATTGTAGGAGATGTTACCAGAAGCGAGGCTACTGGGTGGAAGGGTAAGTCCTAACTTAATGTAGATAAAAATGGAGTCTTCTAAAGTTATGTTGATTTACAACTACAACTGCACTAGGCAGAGATGAGATACAGATTGCTGTTTAGGACTAAAACCAAAATCCAAAGTCTGACAGTTCTGGATGTCTAGCTTAAGGGTTGCAGAAGTGAAGAGATGGAAAGGAATGGAGGGAGGCAGAGAGGAAAAGAGTGGGGGGGGGAGAGAGAGAGAGAGAGAGAGGGAGGGAGGGAGGGAAAGGGCATTTTCTGATGAATATGTCTTTATAGATTTTTTTTTTTTTTTTTTTTTTGAGACAGGGTCTTGCTTTGTGGTTCAGGCTGGCCCTCAGCTCAGCCTCAAACTCACATCACAATCCTCCTGCCTCTGCCTCCCGAGTGCTGGGATGACAGGCGTGAGCCACCACGCCCGGCACTGTGGTATGTGGTACTGGTTGCTGCTGGGTGTGGGTCTCCACACCCAGTATTGTTATGTGGTTACCGGGG